>VYXB01005267.1:0-82695 GCA_013397135.1 Pachyramphus minor
CTCAGTTGTGTAAGGCAGTGATGTGCTTTTCCATTACTGCGTGCAGTAGCACAAAGCCTGTTGTCACTTTCTCACCTTGGCTGCTATGGGGGACCATGTGTGGAGTGCCTGGTCCTGTTTCTTTGCTTTAATAATTGAAGTTTGGGGAAGGGAACAAAGGAAAGTGCTCCCACAATCCCTCTCCTAACACACACGTGTGGACTGCCAGTGTTAGTTGCAAACACCTGCTCCAGTTACTTCAGATTTTTGCTGTTTAATTTATGTTTTTTCCCCATTGAGGGCTGAAACTATTGTGCCAGGGAGGGATGTGTCCTCGCATTTATGCAATACCCTGTTAACCCATGTGCATCTGCTCTTGAAAGCCCTGATTGTGACTTATGGCTCATTTTTTATGAAAGTAAATAAAACTTAGTGTTAAATGTTTCAAGCACTATTTCAGTGACCTGGACCCTGTCTTCCAGTTAGGGTTCTAGATCTTTTTGCATTTAATCCACCAAAAAAACCACCACAGGTGATGCTGCAAAGAAATCTCATCCTGTGCAGGCAGAAAAGTCTAGAAATGCTGCAGGTGCCCTTTCTGCAAATTTCTGAAAAAACTCATGTAAAAGGCCACTGGAAAAAAAGGCAGCACTACCCTTAAAGTTATTCATGGTCTTAAAAGAATGATGCACTGGATGCAGTGCACTGAAAGTGCTCTGAAGGTACTCCATCTAGAGTAGGACTCAAAAGTTGTGAACCCTGGTCTCCCACTAATGTTTAAACTTTTCATGACTACATGTTGCCAGAGACAGTATAGTTGTTTTACAATACATGTTGAATGAAAATGAAGGACTAAACACATCAGTAGAGAATTTAGCATCCATCCAATGATGGGATATTTCCTGTTGTATTAACAAGATCTGGGGCCCTGAAAGAACAATTTAAAAGACACATTATCAGGTTTGTTTCAGGCTCTTGCCACTTCTTCAAATCCTACCTTTGGGTATCTCATCTTAAGGATAAAATTACTTTCAGAATGTTATCTGTCATTATCACTATTATGAGACATAATGTGCTTCATATTCTCACTAAAATTAAAGAGAAGATGGAAAGCAGATAGTATAATGCAGTTCAATATCACTAAGAGATGAAATGGTATATATATGGGTACATGGGGAGAGTTTTGGCTAAATTTGTTTTTTTGTTCATAGTACCCTGTAGACCAATCTATGAAATTGCATCTTTTACTGGCCCAGCCTAATGCCAAGTAATTCTCTTTTCTGTTATCTTTACCTTATTTCCTAATGAGTCCTCAAGTGTTCTGCTCAAATTAAAGTCTAATACTATATTCTTTTGTTAAATCTTTTTACAAAGCACATTTATAATATAAATCAATGCAATGAAACCACTGAATAATGAAGGCACAATATATACATCCAGAGATCCATTTCCTTCAAATTCAAATAAAGAAAAGGAATGCAAATAAGGCTGTGGATAGTCTTGTCTTTTATCTGTGTCTTAAATACCTTCCTTTTATTTTCAAATTATCTCATAGTGCTCAGTTTTTGGGCTTGTTTTTTTTCCATCCTAAATTCAATCAAGCATATTGTGTTAAAAAGGGGACTATTAGCAGATCAGTGAGGATCTTTCCTGTTCTCCATGCAAGACTGATAGACTTAATTCAGATTATTTTTATATGTTAAAAGTATGAAAGAAAGAGGAACAGCTATAAAAAGCTCAGAAAATTCAATAGAATAAAGAGCTGATAAACTTGTACAAGATACTGTGAGTGGAACAGAAGAGCAGAATCAAACTCATGTTTTTATAACAGAAAAAATAATAGCAAGAAAACAATCACCACAGAAATCTAATGAAAAAAAAAAATTAACAAAAGTATCAGCAGACACCATGCAATTTATCTAGGAAAATAGATAATTTTTGTTTGGCTCTTTTGCAGCTGGAGGCTTTTGGAAACAGAATGAAGATAGTCAGGCTGTTTATTTGGAGATCTAATAAACAGTACATTCAGGTCACATATCTTCTTCGGCTTTATCGTATTCTCAGTGGTTGCTGCCAACTCATTGAACTTTGTCACACATCCCATTATAGTTAATATTTTTCTGAAACCTGATCTTCCTTGACCAGCTGGAAAAAAACCTCTTTAAAAAAATAAAGAAAGAAAACTTCAAGCTTAAATGCTTCAAAAACAAATGTACAAAAGTTTCCAAATTGAATCTTATGGTTTTTACTACAATCTTGTGGGGTTTTTCAGAATTATTTTGGAACATGTGGTTTTGGCCATGCCATCTGTGTAAAACATATAGAATACATATCACCAATGGGGAATATATAAAAAATTCTGTGAATTTAGATTCTCTGTGGAGATCTTCAGCTATATTGTAACAGCTTTCTGAATGGAGAACCCTCTATTCCAAGCCAATCTCAGTCCTACAGAGAGCCTTGTACAACCCAAAGCTGCAAGAGCTGTGTGCCACAGAGCCCACAGTGCACATGCAGTATTTGGAGTGTCCTTATCTCCTTCTCAATTTCCATCATGATGAAACAGGAAAAAGTTTATGGCAATACCATATTTTTGGTTGTTTTACTCTAGTTTTCTGCCTGAGATTAAGATAACATTAATATAAGTAATATTCTTTCATAAAGAACACTTTTTTTTTTTAATCCCTGGAAGTTGCCTTAGTCTCTAGAGGTTTCTCTCATAATGTCACCTGTAATGTTCTCTGTTTTCCAAGGTTGTTGAATCATTTTTCTCTGTGATGCTTTATGAATGTGTATCCAGCATACTGTAACAGTATATATGTACACGTTTCCACATCTCTAAAGAAAAAATGAAAATAACTGTAGTTATAGCTGTCATATCAACTACAGAAAACGTGTACTTAGAAAGTGAAAGAGATTTATTTTGTAAGGCAGATATATGAAAGTCATTCCCTTGTACATATCAGCTACGACTTCAGTGTTAATAAGTCTTCCTTGGTGGAGACAAGCTGCCAGGAAGAACTCAAGTCACCAGACAGTAACAAGTATGCCTCAGGCTGTTAGAACAGCAAAATTCTCCAGCTACCAAGAATGTGCTTACCACTGCTCAGGATTAAGACTAACAGAGTCAAAAATAATGTCCTCTTCAATTAAAACAGATCTCAGAAGATGAGAAAGTCCCTCTGCAAAGCTGGGGATACATTTCTACTGCATCATCTTCTGTGAGAATTAAACCCTCCCCAAGGACAGTGTTGACCCCCAACTCCCCTTATTGAAATCCAGCTCAAAAATAATGATGCTGAAAAACTTATTTCTGAAAACAGCCTTGTCTAAACTAGAACTTTTCCTTTCTTTGCTTTTATATTTTAAAATTACCAAAGGATAAATGTACTAGATACTGTTTTTTTAGGAAATCCCCAAAAGAAAAGCATAGTCCAAATATTTAAAGAATATCTGGTCAAACCATAAGCTGAATACAATTTACTCTTTACTTGTATCAGGTGGACATAAAGTGGTTTGATTCTGATGTGTGCATTTTACCCATAAAATATGCTAATTTAACCTTGGTATAAGTAAAGACTGCGTGGAAAATCAGGCTGTTAAACGTTATTAGAAGTCAGAGAGATAGAGATCAGAATATTAGGAAAGTTACTTATTTCATATCTTCTTTGGCATATTTGTGGGCAGGAACATTTTGTACTTTTTAACACCTTTTCAACCCTAGCAACACTGTTGTCCCAACAGCTGGCAACCCCCAGCCTGAGGTTACGTTTTGACATGTCTGAGCTGGCCACAATATTTAGCAAGATACCCCTAGTGAATTTTCATATATTCCATTTCTTTTAAGAAAGTCAAGGAACAAGTTTAAACAGAGGGCATAGCCAAGGGTAGGACATACTTTTCTCAGGGGTAAGTCTTCGTGGGTATCAAAGGACATGATTTTCATCATGACTACTTCACATGGGAAATGCCAACACAAATCTCTCAAAAGTAGTGTTTAACCCTACTAACTGAGCCTGATGACTAGGGATTGACACAACATAAACTGGTAAAATCTGTGGTCACCACTACAGCTTCTTAGAAGACCATTTGTGCCAGAATGATTCCAGGTTTCACTGTCTCAGGCTAGTGTCTTCTATTCCTGGAGTTGCTGTACTTGGTAAAAGAAAACGCAAGGTCATATACTTGCCAATTGCAAGACAAATGAGGGACAGTAAAAATAAAGCAGCATTTCCTGTTCCCCTCTTCTCCTTCCATCACCCTTGCACTAGCACAATTGCTGAAAAGAGTACAAAAAGACAGAGTTTGAAAAGACAAAAAGACTACACCCGAAGTCACTTAAAGCTATATTTCAATCTTGTCTCCAAACAATGAATGATACATTTCCTGGAAACTTTATCTACGAACTGCATTTTTTTTTTTTAAGAATAACATTAAGAATACTTATTTGTTTGCTTATTCTTCATATAATCAATAGTCCTAATCAGTTGACTCTGTATATATATGGACATCTTTATGTGTGTGTGTATATATATATATATAGCTTTCTGAAATGCATGTAGAGCATTTTCATGCCCCTCTGAATACATACATCATGAAAATGAGTTTACTGGTAGATGCTGATAAGCCAAAGCTAGATGTGAATTCCTGAAAAACTAGAATGAGCATGTGTAATAAAATGTAAGCATCACTGCACATAAGTGACTCAGATGGGTGTTCATAGGAAAGGGGCTCTTTTGCATGACTAGCAGTTAGACAATTTTATCTAGTTAGCTCACTCTCAAAGGTGTATAAATAGAATTAATGTGAATTCTCATATGTTTAAAGTGTTACTTTAATCTGCTCAAACTTCTGACAGGCAATGATTCTAAGAATTAACAATGGATAGTAACAAGACAGGATTAAGATGGATATCTAAAGTTCAGCCTCCTCTTAGACAAAACATTATGTACTCTTGTTCATAAACCTGTAAAACTCCATCTTTTTTATCTCTGATAATCTCTTGGAAGGCTGTTTCAAAAGGTCATTTATTCCTTTGATGGCTAGAACTATCTTCATTTCACATATAAATTTATTAACAGGAAGTTTATACTGAATTTTTTTTGACTCAGTGCACAAAAATTTTATCACTCAGATATTTCATCACCCTCCTGTTGCATCTATTGAGCTGCGAAGTATCCACTTAGCCTGAATTTTCTTAAACAAATAAAGATGACTTTTTGAGGACTTATTTAGTAAGTAAAGTGTAAATAGGCTCCTGATGTAGTAATTCATCTGCAGAGCAACTAGGTAATATTGTATTTCTTCATTATGCTTTTTGTGTTGATGACTGAAAAATAATTAGGAGACATTGAATACTTCAGCATGCTTCACAAAAATATATGACACTAAAAACTCATTTTTCTCTGTTATCAATAGAAATGCTTCTCCAGCAGCAGGAAAAGGGCTGATGTTGCTAATATTCATCAGCATTAATCTGAGTGGGTGAGATCTGTAGGTGAAATTGGTTTCAATGAATGCAGATATCCTTGGTACAGATGCACAGATATGGGCTGGTGATTTCAGTTCCCATCACAGAACCCTATGATAAATAAACCCTTTAGGGGCTTGTCTTCTATCTATTTCATAACTCTACTGAGGATGAAATGGTTTACTCCTTAGAAGGACTTATGGCTCCTTACTGACCATAAAGAGAACCTTAGAAAGAAGTTGTCTCATGTTAGCTGACATTTTTCTGTCTATATTGTATAAGGATGACTTCAAACAGCGGAATTTCATCATTTCAACCTGATGTTGTCCCACAGACCCTTTATGCTCCCAATCTAACAAATGGAAGGGAAGGCATTTCCGACGAACAATAGTTGCACAGAGACCTGCCTCAACCTCTATGAGTGTCAGCTGTTCACCCTCAGTTGAAGAAAGAGCCTATATAGAATGCCTATGCAGCTCACTTAACCACCTTAGTTTACAGTCTAAAGTTACACAGCCCAGAAAATGTAAACATGTATCAGTTTATTTTACAAAGACAACCAAAGAGCATACCCCTGCTGTTCATGAATCTCTACGATTAAAAATGTCAATCATCCCATCAGTGTACTGAAACACTACTATAAAATTGTTTACTATATGGTGGTGTATTCACACATTGTAAGTCACAAAATGTAGTAGCCTAAATAATAGTATTTGGGAGATTCAGCAACTCTTGGACCCATATAAAAATGCGTCAATATAAACCACTTGCCAAATGCTTACAGAGATGAGGACTGCATTGCAGACAACTCCTGAAAAGAAGGTGGGGCAGTGGGAGGGTAAATTCGTAACACAGATTATTCGCAATGAATAATTCAGCTAGTTCTTTTTACAACACACTTCCACCAGCTGGCTTTTGTGTAAGAACTTCCAAGTATTTCAGTCTGAATTGATTAAGACTCTACACTACATTGACCTGGGCATTAGAAAAATTTGCTGTTCTCCAAAAAGCAATGCCATTTGAGCAATGCAGTTTTGTACTATTTCTCTTGACAAGTTCATGAGAATATATCTTTGAAAATTAGAACATTTTTATTGATCTCAGATGCAGAAGTATTTTCATTTTGGCTTTCCTTTACAAGGAAAGTACTTGTTGAATCACAGAATTGCTGATATTTCCCTTATAATAGTATCACCTTCAATCACTGAAATCTATCAGTTTTGCTTCTAGCTGCAGATGTGGACAATTCAAAGCTAATGAAAAAAAGTTACGTGTGAGGAAAGTTCAACAAAAGCAGTCTTTTTTTCTCCTCTCTTATTGAAAGCCTTTGCTAAGAAAAGTAAATCCCATTTTTCCCCCTTGGCACTAAAATGCTATAAGCAAGAACTATATTGATGCTAAATATTAGCAGCTGAGTTCCAGAATGATGTATAAACAGAGTTCAAAGGCAGAAACAAATTTACATACGCATTGCTAACATAGTTTCTTTTACCACTGCAGTATTCTATACATTAATTTGAATGCTGGAAAGCACTCTCTCTGTGGCTTGCATTTTAAAAACAAACAAAAAGAGAAGAAATAATTTCTGGGGCCACAAATGGGAGTTCATGGAGACAGTACACATTAGGACTGCAGGCCTGGAAATTGCTTCTTATTTCTTCCTTTTTTTATACTGCTTATTTATTCATCTTATACTTGGGGGTCTAGCAATTATTTTTTCTGTTTTGTGAAAGCAGCTGGGGCATTTTGTGATGTATCTCAGTGGGTACTTCACTGTACTCAAAAACACAAACATTATTTTACCATTGTGGGAAAATTATGTCTCATTCTCACTCATATGAATAAATATCTACCCACCTTTATCATCATCGTGACAAAGAATATTATATATTTGTTTGGATAAACATATCTCAGTTCCGCATAAATAATAAGGATACAAGATGTAATCATGATGGACTGAGGGATATCAGACTTTTAATTTAGTTTAGATCATCATTTGAAAGCTTAGATATAGCTGGAATATCCCAGTTTTAAATCTTTCCAAATGCAGACAGTAAAGATGTGTATGAGACCTTTCCACTGTTTTCTACTTCTTCCCAGAAAAAGACTTCTGCATATTGGATTTTGAACTGCTGATTTCCAGTAAAGCTGTGGCAAATTATGCTACCATCAGAGGAGTACCTCTCTGGTTTGTAAAATTATGGTAACTGCAAGAGGTAACAGTGGCAGCTCCAAGAGTAAAGTAAAATGAAAATGAAAGAAATATTTGGAGAAGATAGTTTGCTGAAGTGAGTCGAAAATGAAAGTAAAAACTGAGAACCTCAAAAAAGTTTCTTCTAGGCCCGAGTAAGGCTGATATATTGCATTTGCATGGGCTTTGTGCCGTTCCTGAAACTGTACAAGCAAACCAAGCATTTACAGTACAATAAATTTGTGCAAATTTTAGCTGAGAACTGGCCTTACTTTTAGTCACATTGATCTAGAAATTACGTACTCAAACCTGGAGCTATTCCTTATCCAATATGTTTGAAATTGTGAGTTCTTTATGAAGCCTTTCAACATTAGAGGCCAAAACCTCAGTTACTGTCTTTACATACAGGGGAAGACTTTTTGGAGCCTTGTACAGAATATGTAGACTTTTTTGATGGCAGAATGATGCCTTGGATACTAACATAGTCCTGGAAAGGAGGGAGTGCTCTTTCCAGCTATTTCTTCAATTAAAAGTGATAGGGAGGAAGATCACAGCAACCGCATTAGGAATGCCGTGTCTCTGCTGCCATCCCATGCAAAGCCTTGATGTTCAGATTGTACAAAAGTATTGAGATCTATGGTCTGTTTTATAAGGATATTTTAATAAAAGAGCAAGAATATTACAAACTGACAGCAATAGGGAACTCTCTTCTTTGAGAGGAAGGACAGCAAATAATGATATTCAGTCTGGTGCAAGCACCAGATCTAAGTCCCTGACATTTAGTGGAACTTCTCCTCTGTTTGCATGTGATTTCCATGTGCTCCTTTTGTAGGCAGTAGTACAGAATGCCCTAGAAAAGGGTTAAGAAAATTGGAAAATTCCCCATGCCCATGCTTCAGAAGACTTGGAATGGATGAACACCCTTGGGGGTAAGGTTTGGTTTCAATAGATTCAGATTCCTATCCCAGATTTAAATACCAGTAAAAAACTCCAGCGTACACTTGTGGACCAAAGGTTAGTCTTTTGTACTGGTGCCAAAACCAGTTCTGAAATTACTTTAAATATAGAGGACTTAGCTCTTTTCTGCATTTGTTCTCTTATAAGGTTTAGATCATCTGGACATAAAGATTTATCCATATATCATTTAATCTCTCTACAGAAATAACTGATTTGTTCAAGGTTTCTTCCTCTTTATAAGGTGTGTCATGCCATAAAAATTGCAAGTTTGCAAAGTATTTATACTCTTTTGGGAGATTAAAAAATACAAGTGCAAGGACCTGTGGGTGTACATACACATAAACACAGTCTCTGTGGAGGCATTACCCACTTATTAGAATGGCATTTTAATGACATGTCCTCTTTCATCTGTTCTCCCAGACTTTTCCCTCAGACCCAGACCCAGAATTTCACATCTCTGAGAAAAGTTTTTTAGCAGATGCTGTTTATTTTCTCCAGATCCAGGTTCTTTTCTGGTTTTTGCCTTTTCTGTAAATGCCAAGTGTCTCCTGATTCAAGATAAGCCTTCACACTTCTGGAGTCTCTACGATAAGTTTCAAATTCCCAGTTAACTAGAAGAGGCAGAAGCAAAAAATGCATCCCATTGCAAAAAGGAGATTGATAGCTTTTGCACAGCAAAAAGCCACAAAATATCAGACTTAAAGCTAGTTGAGGTCATGTGTTGAAACATTCAGGAGTGCAGTAACACTTCTGAACAGTTGTCTTTGCAGGCAGGAGGAAAAACATACTGGGCCAGCAACCTTTCGTAAACTCTCTGAAACATTGCGAAGATAAAAGGGGGAGCTGTCTGGAGCTGTAGAGGGAAGGAGAGGCAAAGGACTACAAAATCTGGAGGCTGCACAGACCATGTGTTCATGGCTGTTCTCAGAATCCCCTCTGCTCTGAGCCATGGTCTTTCGGCCAGATTTTCTCATCTGAGTCAACCTATAGAACAGTCTTCCTTTTGCCATCATCATCAAGTAACTTGTCAGTTCTGGGCCCGTCAATTCAGGAAGGCCATTGAGGTGCTGAAGTGAGTCCAGAGAAGGGTAATGAAGCTGGTGAAGGCTCTGGAGCACAAATCCTGTGAGGAGCGGCTGAGGGAGCTGGAGTTGTTTATCCTGGAGCAGAGGAGGGTCAGGCTCATGACTCTCTACAACTACCTGAAAGGAGATTGTAACAAGGTGAACTTCTCCCAGGCAACTAGCAATAGGATGAAAAAGCATAGTCTTAAGATGCATTAAGGGAGGTAGAAATGAGGAAGAAATTCTTCACAGAAAGGATTGATTAGACATTGAAATGGACCGCCCAGGGAGATGGTAGAGTCTCCATCCCTGGGCGTGTCGAAGGAGAGACTGACTGTGGCACTTAGTACCATGTCTAGTTGACATGGTGGTGTTTGGTCACAGATTGGACTCAGTAATCTCAGAGGTCTTTTCCAATAAAGTTATTTTGTAACAAATGCATGTAGGAAAAAAAAAGTCACATTTCATGTTTCAAATGGAGAACTCAACCCCATTTTTAGACATCATCTGCTGGTAGCTATCCTATATCCTATATTCATTATATTTAATAATTCTGAATTAATATAAAATAAAGGATTTTAAGGCTCTGAGAAGGAGAGAAACCGCACATATATTCCAGAGGAGAAGAGCCATCAGGGAGGGGAAGTAAGGAATAATATTCTGATTTTGTTTTGAGGAACCTCCTTCCATAAATAACACTGCTACATGAGTATGAATCAGAAGTGCCATAACTCTGATGGGACCCCAGGAGACTGAAGCTCTCTGCCCATTGGAAATCAATCTCGATTAACTCAGATAACTTCTGGATAAGTTACATGCTTGTCATTCAGAGAGGTACCCTGACTGCTGAAGGTTGACATTCTCTCTGAAATTAAGCTAATTAATGAATGAACTTCGGCTAAAATCCTAATTGAAATCCAGTTTGCACACTAGAGAGTCTAATATTGTTCACTTATTCTGTGATTCTGTGTCTTATTTTCGTCTTCAAGCTTCAGTATCAACCAGTTTTTCATCAAGTATTTATTTCCTATTCAATGTAATATTTCATTTTTTAGTCAAATGGAGTGTTGGAATAATGGAAAGGAACTATATTTTAACTCATAAGATGTTAAAAATTTATTTACAATAAATTGTTATTTTGGATGGTTTTTTTCTTTTTAAATCTAGGGTATGCTTTTGGAGATTTGGGAATTTTGTTTAGTTTTTTCAGATAACAAAATAAAAATGTTTCTGTGGCTTTTTTCATCCCCTGTACTCTTTCACAACCAACTGTGGTTCATGGAAAAGAATGTAATGGTCTTCCCACAAACAGAGCTAGACCCAAGCAGCAGACAACAACTTTTTCTCTTCATGGAAAAGGGGATGGTAGAAGTTCAGTTTAGAGACAGGTTCTGTCCCACAGTGGAATCTGAAACTGTTGTCCTCCCTTTATTCTCACCAGAAAGGAGAAAGTAAAAGAAGAAAAAACAGTAGAAAGAATAAAAAAAAGACAGGGAAATACTACTTAAGACATATATTTCAGAAAGAAATTGTTAAAGACAAAAGTCGTGCTGTTAAATATGAGAATATAATAGAGTGATCAGTCTTGTGTTTAGCACTGTGAACACAGGGCTTTACAAGCATAAAGGCTGTTTTGTTTTAAGAAAAAAGACCCAATTTTAGATATCTAGTGGAGTGGCTGGGGGATGGGAACTCACCATTAACTGGAACAACTGTTCAGAGCAAAGAAATGAAAAAGGGAACAGCAGAGGAATTTCTCTCCAAGCTGCCTACTGAAGCAGTTTCGGGTTTAATTTTCATGTCTGTTTTGCAATCCCTTGATAGTCAAAACTGGCTGACACAACACATGAGATATGCCAGTGCCAGTCCTCAGTATTTTGGGTTCCTGGAAACAGCACAAAGATCTGCGTTGACAAAAACTTTACAGATGTGCCAGATTTTTTTTTCAGAGTGAGAAGCAGAGGCCCCTCAAACAGGAATGCTGCCCCTGCCAGCAGCAGACCTCCGAGATGCCGACTGGGCTGAGCCCTGGGTCACTGTAGAGGCCTCATGTAGAGGGCATGTCACTGGTGGTCATCCAGCATGTCCTGTCTGCCTGGAGCTAGGAAAGAGGGAACATCAGAACAAGCTGACTTGTCGAGTGAACTACTACTTTCACAAGTATTCAACAAATATGAATAAGACTCCTAGTTTACTGAATATCACCTCAAACCAGTTTTTAATAGTTTAAATAACAAATTTAAACTTCTTTCACCTGTTTCTTTCACTTGCTTCTGTTGTGGGCTGATTTGAGCTGTCTACAAACCATATTCTCAATGAGAAGCCTCAAGGGGGATTCAATTCAATTCTTGCTGGGAATCATATCCTTGTTTCTGGAACTGTAGAAGGGATTTTTTGTTTTATTGTTTGTTTCTTTTGATGATAAGCTACTTGGCAGATGATGAGCTCTTAGAAAATACCCAAAACATTGAGCGAACTATGACAACATTGCAGGACCTGGCAACAAAGTTCAAATAGGGAAGAAGAAGCAGAATTTGAAGGTTAGGAGAGGGAGAGGATTTTTGGTTTCACTCCATAAAATCAGTAGACAGAAAGCCAAGATCTTAATTTCTAAGTGTTTCAAGTTGTTAATATTTGTCAGGTTTTAGAACTTTGAAAGGAGTGTCCAGATGTAACTGCATAATTTTTCTGATTGTAAACTTCTGGTCAATTTAAGGTATCTATTTGTTGTCTTTGATATGTATAAGCCAGGACACTTTTGTACTTAGTGTCCTCTATGTTGTATTACCTCTGTAAAGTAAGGAGAAGTATCAGGATGTAGTACAGCTGAAGACTTTAAGCCCTTAAATCTAAGCAATAAATGCAATCTAGCACAGACAAAATGTATTGTTTACATATTAGAAATCTCTGTCAAAGCTTGTGCAAAAATGTTGTACTCTGAAATAAAAAAAAAAATTTAATCTTCAGGTAATTGATTTTTGAATCATATTTAACACAATGTCCTGTAAACGTATTAAATTAACCAAGAAACTGTTATCTATTATCTACAACCCAAAATTTATTTCAGGTTTTATTCTAAATTTAATTGCATATTGTTTTGCTCAAAAGAAAGGAAATACATTTAATTTGACATAAAAGAAACATAAATAAGAGAAAGGTGTCTTATATTTCACCAGGTTAGTAAACAATTTCCTAAACTTTAGTGATGAAATCCTTTTATTTTACTAAGGGAATCTGACATACAGACATTACATTTTGCTATTTAAGTTTACAGTATTTAAACAGATATTATTTTATTGCTTATAGGGAATGTGTTTTCTTTCCAGAGCATTTTATCTAGAAAATTCAGATGTTTATATTGTGATTTTTTTTTTGTCTATTGAACAGGATTATCACTAAAAAAGTAAATATTTCTAAAAAGATTTCTTTAAAAATGCTACTTTTTTATAGTGTTCATGTAAAAATCATTATTTTATGCAACAGTGAAGTCTTCAAATAATACAGCTTCTCTAGATGTCTATAATAAAATTACATCTTACCCCTTATGTATTGACAATAGTGACATTCTCAGACATCCCATGAGCATGGCACAAACCAAACGAAAATTATTTACAGGCCAGACCAAAAGTTAGTTACTAGTATTAATATTGCAAGAGGTTTCTTGCCTCTTTCTGTTTCTGGTGTTCTTCTGGGACACTGCACACAGGCACTGCAGTTAAAGACACCTTTAAGGTAAAACAAGACAAATCCTCAGGCCTTTCTGTAACATGTGCAGTAAAGAAAAGTTAGGTGACAGCTAACCAGCAATCCACAGTCCCAAAGGTAGGCTGTGTGTCAAAGTAACTGTCAGCACTCTCAGGATAAGGCCCACTTCAAGACCAAGACATTTCTTTCATTCAGATTGAGTGCTTTGAGCAAATTTAGCAATCTTCTGAAGTGTATCTCTAATCCAAGCGCCAAGGTTCTCTCTTTGAAGCTAATGTTCTTACAGATTAAAGTACTTAAAAAGCTTGTAGAATCAGTTCTGTTATTGCACAGGTGAAGAGATTGCTTTAGAAACTAATATGCATCTGCGGTGCTGAAAGACGTCAGGAGAAAAGACTCTCTGAGACTTAGAGCACTCCTACACAGGTCTGACACAGGTAGAAAGCTGTAGGATTAAGCACTTCTGGTTGAGGAGCAAATAAAACCAGAATCAAACACAGTTGGCTTCAGGTGAAACAGTGGAAATTGAGTACCTCAACTGGTGGCAGACAAATATTATTTCAATGTTTATATTCTGTATTTAATTTCTATTTTATTTTATTTTAATTTTTCTACACAGAACTGAGTAAACAGGAGAGAGCCAGAGAATTTCACCATGCATTACAGAACCATACTCCATGAGTCATATCCCATGTCAATCACACTTTGGTGTTCTAGGGATGATGCCTTATGCTTTGGTGGAGGGGAAGAAAAAGTCTTTTGTTTTCCTTTTTCTTAGAACATATATTTCTTTACTTTCTGCATATGCTGTCTGTATACTTCTCAAGTGTCCCCATTGAATCTCCTTTTATAGTACTGCTTTCACCATCTGGATTGCATTTGGCACCTCATGTTTTCAGAATACATTGCACTTTGAATATGTTTTCCTTGCACATCTTTTCAAAGATGTCTCTTTCAGAATAAATACCTCTTTGAACAAACTTTGATTCAGCCATAAGAATTTCTCTTCCCAGCTGTTTGTCCTCAGGTTGCCTGCCCCAAGGACTTATATTCATAAAGGTTTAAGTTTCCTGATCTTAATAGCAAGAATTTGCTTCTTCATTGCAAGGTCCTACACCTTTGCAAAGTCCACACAGAGTGTGCTGCCTATCATTAAATCACAGCTGAAGTGGAAAATATGTTACACTGGAGTTGTTTCTTTAGGTGACATAGAACAGTTAGTTTGAGATCTAGCTCAGAATAAAACCTAGGTCCCTAAAGAGACATTTGTTTAGAGACTCATCAGTGAACATAGGCTCTTTTCTCAAATTTCGGTCCATTAAGAAAGCTTTTAAGACTCTTGGTTACTTTACAAAGCTCTAAATTTAAACCAGATCTTGTAAAGTACATCAGGTGGCATAGAAACATAAGTGGCAGAAGACACAGGTCTCTCCAATCGCTTTGTGGTGGGATAACCAGAAAGAGCAACAGTCTGTTTGGGGCTGTAGTTTCGCAACACTGTCTGAATCAGGCTGTCAAACACTAGAAACGTAAGAAAGAGAAAGAGAAAGATGAGCAAGATTAAAAGGACCTCCAGAGGCTCTGGGATCCTTGGCACAAAATGGCTATTGAAGTTGTGAAGTGAGAAAAGCTAAATATGATTACAATCTTCTTTAGTCATCTGTTGTGGGTTTTCTTAGCTTTCTTCATCCCAGAATCTGAAACACAGTCCTTCTAACTATGACTTATTTCTTTACAGGTATTCTCCTCCAAAAATGATTACACTTCTTAAAATTATGTTCTGCCTCTTCAGTGTCACAGAAAGGTTACCTAGACATTGTGGTGCATGTTGCTAAAATGGATCTTCAAAATGAGCCACCAGGTCTTTAATTCTGCAGAGGTCGAATCTTAGGCAGCTGGATTTCCCAGTGCAGTTTTTTGAAACTCTCTGCATGAAAAACTTGACTTTTCAGTTTTGCTTAGGCATTGTACCTACTGCCACACTGTAAATTGCAGTTCATTTCTATAAAATAAGGTTCTGGGGACACGAAAGATTTAAGGAAAAGTCCCCAAGTTTTGTTTACTTTTATCCGTGCCTAATATTGGTTAAAACAAGGGTTAAGATTCTTGATACCTTTCGCCAAAATTTATATTTAAAATGCAAACATGACTGACATATGATGCAAATAAGATTTCTCAGTGATTCATTGGAAATAAAAAACAAACATACAATTATAAAGATTGCTGTTATTGTTTCCACATAAGTTGGAAAACAACACTAAACATGACAAATATTTTGATACCTCTTGTTAACAGTATTTCTGACACACAGAAACAGAAAATAAGTCATTAATGGAATCATTCATATTTTCCTAATCAACTTGGTATCAGCAGTTTCAGAAACTGTAGTATAATTTTATTTTTCTAGTTCAGGTTTCTCTTTATACTTACAAGGACACTGTATCCTGAGCACTGGATTCTTTTCTCTTCATAAAAGACCTCACTAAATACTGCTTGACAAATAAAAAATTATATTATAGAGTACAGACAGTGCAATTCAATGCATAACATATGTTTATAATATGTTCACTGATGGAAAGAATGCAAAATGACAAGTATTTACACAATTTTACAATGCTGGGAAAAATGAGACATTCCTCGTAATGGATTCAAAATAAAGAAATATATCAGTGGAAGTTCTGACCCACCATTCTCAAAAAAAACCCTTTAGTATAGCATAAATAAAGAGTAAGCTACCATATTAAGAAGCCAGACAAATAATTCTAATACTAGAATACTAATACTAATTAGTATATGTTCTAACATTAATTCTAGTACTAGAATTCTAATACTAATAACTGCAGTGTGTAAAGAGAGTATATTTGACTAGTAGTCAAGTACCATCTCTGGCACTGGCCAGTTCAGGTTGCCTCAGAAAAGTCAAGTAATTTCTTTGTAAATCTATTTCCTATTCTCTGTCAAAGCCATAATTTTAAACTAACTAGGGCAGTATTCACTTGGTGAACACCTACCCAGGACCTTATTATTTAGACTCTTCTCATTGTCTCTGAAAACAAAATAGTATGTTTTAGAACATGAGTCATCTGAGCAAAGGATATATCTTTTCAATTGATAAATCACACCGTTGAAGTCATTATTTCCTTCAAATGGTTACAGATGCCTGGATCAAATATATATAGATATATATACACACACACATACATACATAAGACATCTAAAGGTAGATGAAAAGTTTTACTCTATTTGGTCCTAGAATAACAAGTGAGTCCAGAAGGAGTAACTCTGCAGAGCAAAACACTTGTTCCTGAGGGTCCAACACCCATGTTAAACGTGCTTCAGAGATTTTACTTCAGATGAGAAGTAAAAGACATTAGAGGAGCACTTATTTTAGTTTCATTTCACCCCAAAGGAATGTATTTTACAATTTCCAAGGCAGTTCCATGATGACAGCCAAAGTGTAATAAGTGAGAACAAAATAGAATATGCTCTTCCAAGGTTCATGTCTTCTCTGAATTATAATACTTGTGTAGATGTGCCCATTGTCTCTTACTTTCTAACTATAACCAGAAGAACATAGAGTCAAGACTCGGAATCATATCACAGAATTGCAATAAAAGAAATTAATAATCATTATTATTAATTAATAATAGTGATCCTCCAAAAATTCTTTTCCCAGGTTGGGCTGATATGCATGAGGAGTCTGATAATAATGAATCTATTTCCTTCCAACATAAAATGTTTTGTCTTATTTTGTTCAGCTTGCATAGCATCTTCCATACAGTATATCCCTCCACAAACTCACTGGTTCTTCACTAATTGGTTTTCTCAAGGGTGGGGATGAGGGAGGAGCATTTGAAGATCACTCTCCAAGTGACTCATACTATCCTGTGACTTTTTGTACTCTTTGATGCTTTTGGTCAGACTCAGCATCTTAAGTTCTCTGCTTGAAGCAATAAAAAGGACATGAACTTGATCTTTTATTGCCTATCACTCAACACTATTTAATATACCTGTGTGAATGCACCTGTCTTTCAATCACAGTTTTGCTTTGTAACTTTTTACTTACATTTTGCCGCCCCAGCTCTGTCTGGGAATATTTTTCATCATTTCATTTTTCTTTCCTCTGTATTATGTTATGGGGCTGGTGAAACTCAGATTTTCTTTTCCTTATTTTTCCTTAGGACCATAACTTCAAAAGTAACTGAAGGATTTAAACATTGCTGTGAAGTCAGTGTAGAACTGTATTACAAGGCATGCATACAAAAAAGGCATGCATACAAAAAAAATAAAAAAAAAACACCAAACTCCCATTTTCAAAACAGACCAATTAATCTTGGGTTTTTTTTCCAGTGTGGTCCTAATTGGTGCTAGTTATCTATGTGGCTTTGCCACAACTGATCCTTAACTAAAGGTATGAAGTTGCTGAATTCCTGAAGTTGTTTGGATTGTTTGTGATGTTATCAACATTTTAAAGTTAATCAGAGAACTCTAGATTCAAGTTGTGGCAAGAATGGTACAAAAGGGATTGATTTTCATGTGTGGTGGGATTTTTTTTTCAGTTAATTTTTTTTAAGTCCTCTTCAAGTCTGCACGTAGCCTGAGCTGCAATAACTGCAGCCTAGGGCAGTGTCAGTGAGGCAATCAACACCTTATCCGGGTAGCTTTCATTTCCTGTTGAAAGAGGTTGCTGAGGTATGCACTGAATCCACATCTCCCCCCACAAACTGCTTCATCCTCCGTTCTATCTCTCCAATGATCTTCCTTCCCACAGCTGAGGAAGAAGGCTGTGCCTCCTCACACTGCTGCAAACACCTTCCTTCTTAATCCTCACTGTTTGGATTCACCATGAGCATGAGGCTTAGGGGATACTGACCTCCCACAGGACAACTCAGGGTCCTCCAAAAAGAGTCTACCAGCTTTGGAGGCACCAAGATATGGCCTTCATGACACAGAACAGGAATTTTCTTATTTTCTTCCAGTTTTACTTAAAAGTTTCAGTTCCTACTTTTAGGGAGCTAACTTGAACTGTATGTTACAGTCCCCAAAAATCCGTGGTTTCATAACAAAAGTATTGACATGTGATATTCAAATAATTTCATTCTTAATAAAAAAAATATCTTAATAGGATGATAACCAGCCAGTTTTGGACATCTTTCCTGCTGCTTGCTAATGAGATTAAATACCAAATTGATGTGAGGCAGATTATTTTTTAATACTATAAAATTGTATTTTTAGATTATAGAGCTTGACCTAAAATCAGATTCATATATATTTAGAATAGGTTAATGAATGGTTAAAAGTTCCTGAATGGGCTTTTAGACATCCTTGTTTGCTTGGGTTTTTTTCTCTTTTGGGTTCTGCAGACTGGATTCATCTAGGCAAACAGAAAATAATTTGCCCTATAAAATTTACCCTCCCTGAAGCAATGAAGCAAACTCAGCAAGATTGTTTTCTCTTAAGTCACTTAGAAAGGGCTGGGTGGGTTGGGAAACCAGCTACTATTCAAGTAAAACTGGAAAGCAGCAGAATAATACATTTAGATAACAATCTGAGACCAAATTCATCATTAGTGATATCATCAAGACCTCTGTGCTATATTTCAAGAGGGCTGGGAGATATAAAACTGACATAATATAACAAATTTTATAACACTCACTAGTGCATCAGGGGTTAGAAAAAAGTTGGAAATTTTTCTTTCCCTCTAAATCTACCACATAAGCTAACAAAGCCAAGTAGCTAATCCTCTCTGGGGGGAAAAAAAAAAAAGGGGGGAAAAACTGAGAACCCTTCTCCTTGCAAATCTGGCCTGTATCAGGAACAGTGTGGCCAGCAGGAGCAGGGAAGCGATTCTTCCCCTGTACTGAGCACTATTGAGGCCACACCTGGAGTCCTGTGTCCAGTTCAGGGCCCCTCAGTTCAGGAAGGATATTGAGGTACTGGAGCGGGTCCAGAGAAGAGCAACAAGGCTGGTGAAGGGACTTGAACACAAGCCCTATGAGAAGAGGCTGAGGGATCTGGGGTTGTTTAGCCTGGAGAAGAGGCAGCTCAGGGGAGACCTCATCACTCTCTACAACTACATGAAAGGAGTTTGCAGCCAGGTGGGGATCAGTCTCTTCTCCCAGGCAACTATCACTAAAATAAGAGGGTGTGATCTTAAGCTCTGCCAGGGGAGGTTTAGGTTAAATATTAGGAAGAAATTCTTTATAGAGAGGGTAATCAGACATTGGAATGGGTTGCCCAGGGAGGTGGTGGATTCTCCGTCCCTGGAGGTTTTTAAGATGAGGGTGGATGTGGCACTGAGTGCCACAATCTAGTGATCACAGTGGTAGTGGATCAAGGGTTGGACTTGATGATCTCAGAGGTCCTTTCCAACTTGTTTGATGCTATGATTCTATGATTCTATGAAATCCATACCGCTTGAAAAATCAGAGATAATATCTGAACATACTCAGAAAGTCATAATGTCTACTATGAAATCTGATTTCTTCCAATGACTTTAACTAAGTACCTCAGATTGCTTCCAGAAACCAAAACCAAAAATCATCTCAAAGCTGGATATGGCAGGAGTTTTTAATTGCAACGCTGACCCTGTGAAGGTCATGTTGCATCTTTCCTCTCAGCTCTAGATGCAGCATTTGGCTGTGGACTGCTTTTACTTACAGTTGTTTCATTGCTTGCTCTTAGCACAACTAAAGCTATAGTCTTCCCTGGAAATGGCAAAATGGTACGAGGACATTACCTCAAACTGTCATCTGCAAAAAGATGGACATTTTCACCACTCCCATCAATTTCAAGAAAGAGTAGGCCTGCCCAGTGTACAGTACCCTTGTGTACAGCTAAGCTCTGCAAAAGTTATTCCTTAGGCTTTTGCCTTCTTGCAAGAATACTTCTACGTAAATTATTCACAATTATCATTAATTCACAGGCTCAGATGAACAGACTTGAATGGCACAAGGGACCATTTTGGTAATGTATCCTGCTTAATAGAGACCACAGGACCACCCCCAAGGAGGAATTCCTGACTTACATCCAGACCTTCCGATTTACTAAAGGAACTTTGCCAAGGGACATGTTCTTCATTGCTTCACTCTTTATAAGCTGCTCTTTCCCAAAGAGCAGATTTTGCAGCTTAAATTGTGTGTAATCATAGAATGAGTTAGGTTGGAAGGGGCCTTTACATCTAGTTTGACACATCTTCCCTGGTCAGGGACACCTTGCACTAGACCAGGTTTCTCACTGCCAGGGATGGGGCATTCATAGCCACTCTGGAAAACGTGTTCTAGTGCCTCACTTACCCTCATTGCAAAAAAATTCTTGCTTGTATCAAATCTAAATCTTTTTTCAGTTTCTTTGTTCTGTCTGGGTAATTAACTCAGCCACGTGCTACCATTTCCTTCCCTTGGAAGTATGAGTCAGGTGAGTAACCAATAAAGGAAAATGCAACTTAATACACAGGCAGGATCCTCTGTTGATATCAGACACTGAAATCATATTCAAATCAAACAGTTTGCCATCGTAGATCACCTGAGAATCTCTTTCCTAAGGAGTAGAAATAATATGATATGGCCTTTATGATGATGATAATCAGGAAGCATGTGAACAATATTTGTTTTCAACTTCACAAATTCATTTTTTAATAAACCCAGCTAAACCACTGAATTAGGATTTGCAATAGGAGAACAAAGGATGTTGGTTTATAAACAGAATATGATTATTGAAGAGTATTTATTGTGGTTGAAACATAATTAACTTCGTGTTCAAACACTGAGGAAACTGAGATGGTGATAAGGAGCCATAACTTCCTGGTTTGGCTTCAGTTTTGATTTTTCTTAAAGCACAAGTGACAAATGACGACATGTAACTTTTGCAGAGAAGGAGTGTCATGAATAGGATTATTGTGTTGCCAATGCATCCTATGAAATAGGATTTGCTGGTTATATTGCAGTCTTTTTGCTGACCATATCAAGTGTAGTCTGATAAATGAGATACTGTGAATCTAATATAGAAAGTGGAGGTTAATCATAACTTCAAATAAGCTTTAAAATTTTCTATCCAAGTATTTGCTACTTGACCATGTGAACTCTTTAATCTCTGGCACTTCTATTGACACTGTGTGTAACTTCCTGGAATTAACATCACTTCTCTGCATCAGATGACACATCTGTAAGGACAGTGATACAATATACAATGAAGCTGGTGAAGAGTCTAGAGGATAGGTCCCATGAGGAGCAGCTGAGGGAACTGAAGCTATGAGTTCTCCAGGCTGAGGGAGCCTGGAAAAGAGGAGGCTTCGGGTTGACCATATTACTCTCTACAGTTACCAGAATGGAGGCTGTAGCTGGATGGGGGTCAGCCTTTTCTCCCTATCAACTAGCAATGGGGTGAGAGAACACAGTCTTAAGCTGTATCAGAGGAGGTTTAGGTTGGACAATAGAAGAAATTTCTTCATGGAAAGGGTGATTAAATATTGGAATGGACTGCTCCAGGAAGTGATGGAGTCACTGTTCCTGCAGGTGTTTAAGAAAAAACTTCATATGGCACTTGGTGGTGTTTGGTCATAGGGTGGACTAGGTGATCTCAGAGGTCTTTTCAAGTCTAATTGATTCCTTGATTCTGTGTGATATACTGTGGTATTAACTAGTCATGTTGCTCTGGTGCAAGGGCACCACACTTATTAAGTGCTCATTTTATCAGAGGGAAGGTCCCGACAGAAATCCTCTGCTTAATTAAGCTGTCACTTCAGAAAGCATCTACTAAGGAAAACAATGTTTAATCAATTATTTAGATATGTTTAAACTATGAGCTTTGTGAGGCAATTTACTGTCCCTGTTGGTAGACAGCCAGTATAACAGGACAGAGCTCTTGGTAAAATTCTGTGAATTGTAACACTGACAATAATTATGTAGTACATTTTGCACAATCTCAATCTTAGTCATAACATTAACACTTTGCTCTTTGCAATGCTATAGATGATTCTATAAACTCTAAATTGCTAATATACAATCATGTACATTCTACCTTAAGTGTGATTCTTGAAATAATAGAAAATAACTGTTCAAACCTGTTTACCAAACCTACAACTATTACCAGATCAGTAATTTATTATTTGTTTTATTCTTATGTTGTCACTTCTAAATGTTTGTCTTTAAAGCAATTTTTTTTTGCATTCCTAGATACTGACATAATGGAAAAAAATGAAATTAATCTTACTTCTTTCTTCCTATGTATTAAAGAGCATGTTTCATCTAATGGAATTACTGTAACCTACTTTTGAACCTCTTCCTAATATACAAGTAGCTGCCCTCGTCCATAATTCAGCAGATTACACAAACTATTTCTCAGTGCTTTCACAGCAGCAGAAATATTGGCTTTCTGTAGAGCACAGATGTTTTGGGCTATGTGTACCAAGCGATCTTCTTTTGCTTCATACAGTTTGCCCTGTTCAGCCACCCAGATATTAAAAGGAGGTCATCTAAGTGACTTTCTCTTGCATTTCTTGAGTCTAGTGCAGACCTTTCCCTACTTTCTCAGTCCTGGATGTGTAAGCTTCTCACATGCTTCTAGATCGTAATTTGAGTCAACTTTGTTAGCAATTCTCTCGCTTATGGCAAAATTGTGTTAGATACACAGTTGCTTCACATTACTAGTCAAGGAGTCAGAGAATGAAAGAATATAGGGCTGCAAGAGGTGTCACAGAGAGCTTCATGGTACATTGTTCACTGATATCTGAAGACCCTCTTGTGCCCTAAGCAAAGCATCCCCCACTTCCCCTGGATGACCTCCCCAACTGCCCCACGATCCTGCCTGCAGAGCAAATATAAGGAGCAAGGAACGAGTAATACTGTAAAAAGTCAAGGATCTGAAAAAAATGTGCCTGTTCTTAAGTAACAACTACCTGACCATCTCAGTAGTAATATCTACCTTGTCTCAATCCAGCCCTTTCAAACACCATGCTGAAAAGGTAGGTAGCTGACAAGGCTTTTTAAACATAGCTGGTCCTAGAACGGAGGTGCTAAGTAAGTAAACCCTTCATTGCCTGTGTTGACATTTTTAATGAAGCTGAAAAATTAGCAAAGAAATAAATCCAGGCTGTCTCAACTGTGTTGCATGAGTAAGTATAAACAGGAGAGAAACATGTTTTTCTCCAAATGCAAGACTTCTGACCAGAAGATGTAATTTGCTGAACAAGAAATGTTATTTTCAGTGTGTTTTTTCAAATAGAATTTATTTAAAAAGTGAATCAGTAATGAAACTGCTTCCTTCAAAAATTAGTTTTCTTGTCCTCTTGTTGAATTGAAACAAATATATAAATACAGTTCTTTTAAATTGGTTTGTTTTTCCCCTTTCTTTCATCTCCCATTTATATGTCAGATATACTCAACATGTATGATCTTGGTAGATTTTAAAAGAAATACAGTAATTGGTATTATTTTTCTACTTCAGCATAAACTTGTTATCAAAATGTTTTAGCACAAAATATGAACTGACATCTTCTATCATAAAAAAAAAAAACAAAACACTTACTTCTTTTGAGGGACTAATGGAAAATAGAAGAAGCCTCGAAAATTCCCGTAAGGATAGTTTTACATTCCAGTAAATTAAAATATTTTCCCTCTTTATTCTGCTTTTGGGAATATCTCTCACTATCTTCTATGAAACTAAGTGTATCCTGAAGTATATTTCTGGAATGAGGTTTGATGGATTCAGAAAAAAATGGATCTACTAAAAATAAATAGGAAGAATTGATTACTTTTTTGTCAATGAAAATGCCCATGCATATTCCATGGGTGTTTTGTAAGACATTTTAGGAGAATGACAAAAACATTTGAATAAATATATGTATAAATATATATATATACACACACACTAATATACTTATGAGTCTTCAGTGGCAAATAAAAACATGAGACACAAATTTTTTCTACCAAATATTTTACCAGTCACGAAATAGCTAATATTTTTCTGTGGTTTATTACTGAGAAAATAGAGTTGCACAAGACCTCTTTTTCCCTTGAGTAATGAGAGATAATTTATTAATACCTTCAGTTCTTTATTTTATTCACCTCTACCTCTTAAAAACTAATAAGCTGTTTTCAAAGCTCTGCAAACATTTATTTGCTTCTTGCCAAAGCTGTGTCTACTCTCCTCACCACCTCATTCATCAGTGATGTTCATCCCGGCCTTGATAGACTGATGGTTATTTTTTTCCTTCTGATTTTATTGTGTTAGGAGTTATCAAATTTACCAAGGACTGTGCTGTCAGTGACATACACAACATCCCACGTATCATGAGATCAGGTGTCTGAAAAAAAGTGAACAAAACATGTTGATTTGTAACTGAAAGGGGAATTTCTATAATATATCTGATATCTCATGGAGGTTATGCAATCGTGCTTAGGGTAGAATTTGTAAAGGATTATTTTGTTCACTTAAGTCCTCCCTTTCATGGCTGGCATGAGACACAGGCTTTTCTCCAGCCATTCCCATGATGCAACAGCTACAAAAACTAAAATATCCTGGTTTGTTTATTTATTTTGTGTCTTGGAACAGGATGGATCCTTGAGATACTGTATCTCCTCATCAGAGTCCTGGGAAGCAGCCAAAGCAGTCAAACCATCACTACCCTTACTCCAGAGCTGGCACAGCAAAGCCCATTCCACATGGACCAGGAGCTCAAACGCAACATATATATCACAGTGCTCACACAACTTGCCACATCACCCAGCTCAGTGTGTCTCCTGAGAATGGCCTTCCAGGATGGCCACACTGGCAAGAGAGGAACTTGAGCATCGCTTAGGTTGGCATACCACAAACTGTAAATAACAGGACCAAGCCAGGAATCCTTCTGCTTTGGAAGCAGGCTGTTATTCATTTTATAACATATCCATGTTCAGAAGGATGTTACTGCTTTCCTGAAAATCAGTTTTATTGCAAGTCTCAAATAACTAAATCCAGGATGGTGTTCCTGCCTGGGTGGAAGTGAGAGCAGGAGCTGGAAGCACACAGACAGCAGGAGCGATAGTGTGCATGAACAGTCCTGTCAAAGTGCAATGGTCTTCCCTGCCTGAAGCATCTCAGCTATGCCAGCCTTTCTTGTCTCTGAATCAGAGCTGCCAACTGGGCTAAATCACATGGTGACTTTGTGAGGCTGACAAATGTAGGTTAAAATGCACTGGCCAAGCTCATTTCCATTTGGATATTACCCAAAATCTCAGATAAAGGGCCTGAGCAATAATTTGATGCACTAATTAGCCCATTAAAAAAGATTGTTATTTTTAGGTGCCTGAAGTTTTGTTTCAGAGGAGAGAAAGTCTTTGGTGTATTTTGAAGAATTTTGTGGAGAAGCCTGTTGCAAGTAAGAATAAACAAACAAGCTCTTTCAAATTCCTGGAAATTACTGAGAGACATGTCGTAAATTCTTTGAATTAGTGAAATAGACTGCAAGTGATTAAACATGTAAAAACAGGGTTAACATGTCACAAAGTACCTCAGTTGGCTGACTACTGCATTTTAGCTTTAACTTTTTTCTAAATTTAATTTATAATTTAATATTTAATTCATAACACAGTATAATAAAGGATAAGTGTATCTTTTATTATAAAAACCCCTACATTGAAAAAATAAATAAATAAAAATAAATAAAACTGCAGAATAAAGTGGTGAAAACTTAAGAAAACATTGGCTGTCCAAATTTAATTTACTTCCATTAATATAGCATTAAGAACATTTAAAAACATTTTTACAAATACTATACTTTGGTACTCATTCCATGTGTGATATCACACCTTGTTTACTGAACATCATCCAAATTTTCTCTGAATAGTTGATTATTAATTCTGAATAATTAATATTGTTACAGGATGTTGTTCAAAGTTTTCTGGAATAATTGCCTAGAGTTAGGTTTCCAAGCCCTTATTTGTTAATTTAAAAGAGCAAGCCAGCAAATCCTACTGGACTCATTCAAAACACAACACTTTTGAAGCACCAACTGCTTATTTAGGTATCTGCATTAAGTCTGCAGCTCAAAAAATACATGCTTGGGATGAACTGAGGAAATAACCTTCCAAGTTTTCAGGATTTAGTTCAGATCATAAGACAGTTTTTCTTTTTGTGAGGTGCCATCCATTCTTCACATTCACCCTCATTCTGAGTTGCAGAAGTATAAAATTGCCTGCCAGCAAAGTCAGCATGTCATAGGGTGGGTTTAATATTGCTACAAGGACACAGCACTTGAGATGAACACATTCATCTGCCAACACTGACCATGCGGTGAGCCTCAAACACTTGTATTGCTCAAATGAACAACAAAGAGAAGCAGATTAGGAAAACACTGCTCATCAGTTATAATTGCATCCACAAGTTTAGTCCTGGCCTTGTTTGTCTTTGCTTTATACCCATGTGAAGGAGTAACTTGGTTTCAGTCAATGCAGTAAAACTGTTGTCAAAACAGCATGTGTGGAGAACTCAAAATCATTTGAGGACTGGTAAGTAAAGCAAACAGGGAATGTGCTGACTGTAACATTCCAGGACCTTATTGATTATCTGCATAGTATTAATAGTGCCTCATAAGTTTGGGGGTTTTACTTTTTCCTTACCGTTAGTTTTTTGCCCCTCAGAAGTGCACAAGGAGCCGCTTAGTCATGTACATTTAGGAGCAGCTACATTTAGAAGTTCCAGCTACTCAGAGACAATGAAATGATCACCAGCTATTTATTGTTTATTCATCATCATCATCATCATCATGGCTTGGCTTCGCGAACGAAGATTTTGAAGGGCTCTACCCACACATGCTACAGGCTCGCTGATGGCTGAAAAGGCCAATGTGTGACAGACAAGTCCAGTGGCAAAAGGCACAACAGAAAGACTCCCCAGGCTGTATCCACTGGATGCAATTCCTTCTGTGCTGTCTTTTCTCCTCGAGAGTGATCCTGTGTGTGTTCTCAAAGGAGGCAGCAGCATTATAGAGAATGTGTCTCTAAGCCTCTTGATTGGAGGCCAGAGTAGACCAGTGATGATGATCAATATGGCCAAGGCTGAGATATTGTTTCAGGGAGTCCTTGTATCTCCTTTTCGGGGCTCCTCTCTTGCGACAGCCAGTGGCGAGTTCACCATAGAGCACGATCTTAGGGAGTCTGTGGTCCTTCATCCTGGAGACGTGCCCTGCCCAACGCAGCTGTGTTCTCAGCAGCATGGCCTCGAGACTTGTGACTGCAGCCTGTTCAAGAACAGACGTATTGGTCACATAATCTGTCCAGTGGATGTTTAGGATTCTATGTTTATTACTGATTCATCTTTAACTGTGTCCCTGATTTATCTCAACTCCTCTCCTGTGTAAGAGGGTGAAAAAACAATACTTTCTTCTGTTTTGACTCCAGTGACTGCAAGGACATACAGTAAGAGTCACAGGAAAGGACATGGCATTCCCTAACTACATCCTAGATTACCACAGATTTCTCTTTTACAGTCTTTGAAAGACTCTGAGAATATTAAAAAAAAAAAAAAAGAAACAAGACTTTATTTGACATTATTAATTTTGTTGCTACTGCTTGCATGACTGAAGCACCTGCAGATCCCAAGTGACATAGGAGTCAGCTGTGCTAGGTGTTATACAGATAAAAATCTCTTGAAAGTGTTTGCTCCAAGTGTTCACCAGCTGACTAGATACAAGATATAGGAGGGAAGCAGGCAGCAAAGAGGCAGAGGTGTTTGCTCAGAGTCACTCAGCAGAGCACAGCTCTGGCATAGCAGTGAATAAACTCCAGGTATCCAGATGCTCAGAACTCTGCTCAGGCCAATACACGGAGCAGCCTTGCCAGCTGAAACAAACATATATTTTTTCATCTGTTGACAAACTACCAACTACAGTGAAATGTGTTAACAAGATGTATAAAACCAGGTTTCATTTTGAAATCCTTTTGAAAACAAAGCAAAACACAACACCCTTTTGTCTCGTTGTTCAGTGTCACATAAATATCTCAGTTTTTTAGGATGTTGGACAAATTCATTTGAAAAACAAAAAGAAGCAATTCATTACTTTTTATTAGCAGCTGACCTTTTGAAAGAGAATGCAATTCTCATGCTTTGTCTCTGCCACTTCTTTAAAGTACACATAAACTAACAGTGTTTATTGAATGGTAGATTTTAACAATTAGTATGAATGTCTTAAAAGAACACTGTGCCAAATAAACTGTTTGTTCGAGGAGAAAGCATCTTGTTCAAATGATACTCCCAACAATACCTAACTAGTTTATTGTGGCAGCTACCTTCTGACATTCACCAAGTTTTACACCAGCTGTAAAACATATTGCAAAACTTCCTCGTATTAAATCCTGTCAGCAAGACTCTGTTTCAGCTCCAAATCTGCTGGGGAGAAAAAAAAAAAAAAAGTCAGCACAGCAGAAAAAATACTTCCTTGTGCTTGACCAAAATAAAAGAAGAAAGCCAGAAGCTCTTTTTTTTTTTAATAGTATTTCTAATTGTAGCTTCAAGAATAGAATAGAGGACCACCTAAAGACTCTGAGTTGGAGTGCAGGGGAGGGGGGTTTTATTTCAGTTCTTTATAGCTTTAAATCATCACAACCATTGGATGCTGATTCACAGCTATAAACTACTTCCAGTGTTTACATTGGAGTTTCTGAAAGAAATGCATATCTCGGGCCAGCAGATCAAATATATCACTGTCTACAGGAACTGAAGTAAGGCAAGTATATATTGTATCCAAATGAAGCCTGCAAGGATCCAAGGCAAGGAAAACTTTGATAAATTTCACCCAAAAAATCTGCACACAAAGGCAACAATGAGGATGGAAAAAAGGTATATAATGAGCTTTTTTGTACACAGAAATGAATGTGACAGGACAACAGGACTACATGTCTCTGTCTTTATGAAAGTGAAGGTCTATTTCTTGGTGAGAAGGAGAGGCATTTTTCTTTTCTTCTCATTAAACTGCAGAGATCATAAGTGAATTTCAAAATTGTGTGAGCTGGGGCAGGAGGTGAAGTCAGATACTCAAGAGAGGAGTACTTTGGGATACTGCTAGGTTCAGTGTGGTTGTCCTCTGTATGCTATTGAACTCAAACATCAGCTGCTGTGCCCAGATTCCGTCCTTATGGGGGTTACAGGGCAGGAGGGCACAAAGCCAAGAGAAGCAAGCTTCCCTCTCAGGAAGGCAGCAAGTGCCCTGCAATTGCCTGTTGTATCTCAGCAGCTGAAATAACCTGCGTGCTCTCATAGGTGGAAAGACTTTTGCACCAGTCCTCAGGTTTTGCTCCCCCTCCTCTAGTCTCACTTGTGTGTGCCTCTTGCCCAAATAACTTCCTGCTTCCACCACCAAATGACACTCATTCCATTGCAAATGGCTCCTTTGAAGTCAAAGAGGAGGGGCCTGGATTTTATCCATGGCACAGAATCCTAGCATAACTTTAACTCACTTTTTTTTTTTTTTTGGTGGGGGTGGAGAGGGAGGAGAAGCAGCAGTTACTGAAAACAAAAGGAAGAAAAAATACAAAATTACAATTTTTCAATCTGCAGTCATCAATTAACACATTAATAAAGGGCTTTCCAGAAAAAAGTGGCTTCTACTGCATCTGCTCGCCCTTGTATACAATTGTCTCATCAATTTCCACAACTATGTCACTGTTTAGTCAAAGACCCTTGTTTTCAAGGTCAATTATCCCATGGTCATGTCACAGAGAGCTCTGAACAAACTCCTTAGGTCTGACACCTACATTTCATGCCTACCCATGGAGGAAAGGGAAGTGAAACTGTTAATTGGTTGTTAGGCAGGATGAAAACATTATTCCCGTAGCTTACTAGGTATTTTCAGATAGGAAAGATTAAATGTCCCTGTTTGGATTTTTTTTTAATTTAACAAAAGAAAAAGAAGTTCTTGTGAAATCCCTTGAAGACCAGAAAATCAGAGTATCTTGGTTTGGGTTTGAGGCTTTATTTTTTTCTAATGATAATAAATGAAATGAAATATTTTCCTGAAATGACAAATCATTCCAGTTCTCAATTGGTAACATATAATTTTAAAAATGTGTCAAAGTCAGTCAAAGAGAATTTTTGGAATGTTTACATTTGTTAAGGAAAGATTTGGCAAAATGCATTATTGAAATGTTTTGATTTCACTAAATCTGCCTCTACACAAAACAAAGAAAAAAAAGAAAAAAGATTGGTAAAAGAAACTTTCACTGAGCTCAGATTATAGATGGTTCTTGGGCTATGAAGTTTATGTTAAATGAAGAAAAGCCAATGACAAGATGAAGTAGAAAACACTCTAGTAAGTATACAAAGCAAATTTAATATTTTCAGAAACAAAATATAAAATTGTACTGGGATGCACACACAGTCTTTTTTTCACATGAATTTACGTTCTTGAATCTCACTGTCCTTTCGCAGTGATATTGTCTCATCACTATTAATCAGAAGCACAATCAATTTTTTCTGCAATCTGTTTGTTCCACATTCATACTCTACACATTACCTGGCAGATTATTTTCTTATCTGCATGGCCTAAGTAAACTATTCCAAGCATGTCAAAAGATCATCAAGAAGCTAGTGACAATGTTAACTATTTTTTTGTTTGCTCCAACTCTTTGGACTAGGTTGGAATGCTGATGCCTTCCTCAGCAGACACTGCACAAGGAGGAGGTTCAGCCAAGGTGGAAACATGGAGTGTAGCAAGCAGCAATGGCACCAGGACATAACAAGGATAAAACCAGGACTGTCAGAAAGAAGGTGGCAGAAAGCGTTAGGACAAAATCATACTCCCTCATTGGTGTTTTTGGCGATCTCCTAAGTAAGGAGTTTAGAACCGACTACAGTAGTACAATTCTCCAGTGCATCTCTAAATCTATGAGACCTGGTGAAATGCAGCACAGAGTCCTGAGGGAGTTCACTGGTGTAGTTGTCAAGTCACTCTCCATGATATCTGAAAAGTAATGGCAGACAGGTGAAGTCCCAGGTGGCTGGAAAAGGTAAATGTTCCACCCACCCTTAAAAAGGGTAGAAAGGAGGACCTTGGGAACTACGAACCTGTCAGCCTCCCTTTTATGCCTGGGAAGATCATGGAACAGATCTTCCTAGAAGCTATGCTAAGGCACATGAAGGACAGCCAGCATGGCTTTACCAAGGACAAGTCCTGACTATCAACCAAGTGGCTTTCTATGATGGGGTGACTACATCAGTGGACAGGAGTTACAGATGCCATTTATCTGGACTTCTGTAAAGCCTTTGACACGGTACCTTGCAACATCCTTCTCTACAATTTGGAGAGAGATGGATTTGATGAGTGCACTGTTAGATGGATAAGAAAGGAGTTGGATGGTCACATCCAGAGGGTAGTGGTCAACAGCTCAGAGTCCCGAAGGACATCAGGTACAAGTGGTGTCTCTCAGGGGTCCATACTGAAATATCTTCATTTATGACACAGACAAAGGGATTGAGTGTACTCTCTGCAAATTTGCTGATGACACCAAGCAGAGTGGTATGGTTGACACATCTGAAGGATGCAATGCCATCCAGAGAGACCTGGATATCAGATCTATCCCTATGTATCAGGACAAGCTTGAGAAGTGTGCCCACGGGAATCTCATGAGGGTTAACATGACCAAGTGAATGGTGCTGCACCTGGATCAGAGCAAGCCCCAGTATCAATACAGGCTGTGGGATGAGCAGACCAAGAGCAGCCCTGCTGAGAAGGACTTGGGGGTGCTGGTAGATCAGAGACTGGACATGAGTTAACAATGTGCACTTGTAGCCTAGAAAGCCAATTATATCCTGGGCTGCATTAAAAGCAGTGTGGTCAGCAGGTCAAGGAAGGGAATTCTTCCTCTCTGTTCTGCTCTGGTGAGACCCCACCAGGAGTACTGTGTTCATTTCTGGAGACCTCAGCACAGAGGGGTATTAACCTGTTGGAGCGAGTCCAGAGCAGGGTCACTAAAATGATTAGAGGGATTGAGTACCTCTCTTACAAGAAAAGGCTGAGAGAACTGGGCTTATTCAGCCTGGAAAAGAAGTGGTTTAGGGGTGACCTAGTTGTGGCCTTTCACTACCTGAAAGGATCCTACAGGAAAGACAGTAAGGGACTTTTACAAGAGCATGGTAAAACTTTCCATTTGGTATGATGATATGTAATAAATATTGTTATGACAGGGAGCCCCTGGTGGTCTAGTGGTTAAGGATACGGCACTGTAACTGCCGAGGCCCNGACCTCAGCACAGAGGGGTATTAACCTGTTGGAGCGAGTCCAGAGCAGGGTCACTAAAATGATTAGAGGGATTGAGTACCTCTCTTACAAGAAAAGGCTGAGAGAACTGGGCTTATTCAGCCTGGAAAAGAAGTGGTTTAGGGGTGACCTAGTTGTAGCCTTTCACTACCTGAAAGGATCCTACAGGAAAGACAGTAAGGGACTTTTACAAGAGCATGGTAAGACTTTCAGTTTGGTATGATGATATGTAATAAGTATTGTTATGACATTTTTCAGCAGCCATTTTTCTATTTCCTTTAGGAAAGAAATTTTAGATGAAAGAAGAAAGAAAAGTCTCACTCCGGTTTGTAATCATTCATTTTTGTACTATATTTTTTGATTTATTGATGTGTTATCATGTGCTCCTTCTATTAAACTTCTTCTCATCACTTAAGATAACAATTAGCATATTGAAAATTGGAGAAATCTTAGTGACTGAGAAAATTCAAGTATCACTAAAGAAGAGCCACTTCAGTTTGCACAAGTACTCTCTTTAAAATTTACCTAGAGAGAATGAAACTTCTGTTTTTATCAGAACTAAAGATCTATCCCTATGTATCAGAAGTGATGTCCTCTAATCTCACTTACAAAATGTTTGTTTATAGAAAAACTATTTACAGAATTTAACATAATTGACCACAGTATTTACAGTGAGGTGAACTTATGTTTAATTTAGAAAACTCATGGATGGCTTTTCTGGCAACATAGGCAGTTTAAGCCTTTAATCTCCAACAAGCATGTTTTCAACAGACTAACCTATAAACTGTGGGCTTTAAGAGCCCTTGTGTTTGTTTACATGTCCAGAACCACACAGTTCTTGACATGCAAGTCCATATGCTCAAGGGAGGTGTCAGCTTGGTGTCAGAGGAAGAGTAAGAATAGGTTTCCATCAGAAGCAGAGGCAGAGTATGTTTACCCTCCTCTGGCCTACCTGCATGTCCTGCCCTTGCCCTGCAGGAATTGATCAGATCCCTAGCTGCAAGGAGCAATTCAGACTGCCCATCCAGCCAGCAGTCAGGCAGGTATTCCCACAGGTGATAGGTTTGGTACAGTATGTTAGCAATTTCCATTTCCATACCAAATTAAGGCCAATTCAAACCAGTAGCTGAGAGGAGCTGATGTCCTCCAGCTGAGAAACCCCTCAGCCTTTCACACCCCAAATTCTCAGTTGCACTCTACAGCTGAGGAGTCTATATGAAGGCTCAACAAAGTGAAATTGTCCTGACCTCTAATGCATCGTAGGCAGGAATAACCACACAGAATGTGTCAGGTGCTACACTAATGGTTGGATTCAATGATCTAAGAGGTCTTCTCCAATGATACTGTGATTTATTTTTGTGTGATTATTATAACACCATAAAATGGTTTGGGTTGGAAAGGACTTTAAAGATCATCTAGTTCTAACCCCCCTGCCATGGGCAAGGACACCTTACACTAGACTAGATTGCTCAATGACCCATCCAACCCGGCCTTGAACACTTATGCAGACTTGCTTTAAAATTCAGAGCTTGAGTAAGAGCTGGTTTCTCTTTCTTTTGGTCTGACTGCTTCTGTTCTAACATTCTTGGTTTCCTGACAGGAAATGTTTTCAATATCCTCACTGTAAATTGGGATTTAGTTCATATCATACATTCTATCTTCTGTGTGCTAAGAATTAAAGATTTGTAGCATTTTAGCTATATGTATAAGGCTGAAGAACAAAAAAACAATGTTTGAATGTTTATGTTCAAACAATGCATATCTATGCATAACCATGCATATCTCTCTAAATTTTATCTTTTGCTATTTATAATAGTGACCTCAACATTAATTTTCTCTATGGGTAACAGAAAAAAAATTACTTTATTAAATGGATCAATTACTCTAAATGTGTTTTTGCAAAATAAAAACCAAAGGAAACTTGTGACATTCTACAAACCAAATTCTGCCCACTTGAGATTCAAAAGGAGAAGCCATTCAATACAGATTATGCAATTAGTCCTGGGAAATCTTTTAATTCCTTGTGCTCTTAAATCAAAAGAAAATACTTAATGGTTCTCTAAGCTGGATCATAAAGAGGTTCCTGTAGCCCCAAACTTTCTTTTAAACTTTTAAGAAATTTGGTCAGACATCAACTATACCAAACTTCATTTGTAGAGAGGTGTCATAGTCCAGAAAAGTGAGCCACTTTCAGAAATCTTCACATTTATATCTGAAAATGGAATAATGGTTTTTGGAGAGGGGAAAAAAGCACTAGCTTTCAATTTTTCCTCATTCAAACAGAGGAAAAAAATAATATAATATGACTTTTCATTGTGATTCAAGTGGCAAGTGTTCTCAGAACTACCCACAAAGTGAAAGACCACTAAATATTATTTTATTTCTGTCTCTTTACTAAAATGTTCACAGAATATCAGCCACGTAGAGATTAAATGCAGCTTTCAAGGTCTCCAACCATGAGCAGGTAGCCTTCAGTCCCTAACACATTTAGTGTAAAAGCTCTGTACAGAACACAGCCTGACAAGGGAGCTTGATGTTCTTTCTGAATGCAGGTGTGAAAGCTCACTGCAACACCTCATCATTCCAAGGTGAGTTAAGTAAACTGCCTTATGTCAGAAGAGGTTTGCCGTAATTCATTGTCACACATTTGTTTTGGTTTATTTGTCTGTCTGTGCAATTTAGTAGTTTTTTACCAGGAAATGGGTATAGAGCTACAGTAACATTTTTGGAAAGTGAAGAGTGCTCACAGCTGTTCTTCCCGCCCACTGCAACTGGGCAGCAGAGGAGACCCCACTAGTGAACAGAGGTCCCCAGCTGGTGGGTTATACAGAGGCCCATCTCAGGCACCACGACAATCTGGCCCCCAGCCCCGTAAGAAACAGCCCTCCCTCACCGTGAGGAGCTTGGCACAGGATTGGAGGAAAATCCTCACAAAGAGAACCTGCCTTTCTCAGGGCCTTGAGTGAGACCCTGAAATGATGCTAGCAAGGCTGATTCACTGGTTTAAACCCAATTTTGAGAGTCAGTAGTTTGCACTGAGCTGAGAGGAAAGAAATTTTATTTTGCATTTGAGGAAATGCAATCTATGTTGGTTCTTTGTGAGAATACTTCATTTTAAAATAAACAGATCAGAATGGTCTGAGAAATAAGGTGAGAACATGCTTTCTCAATAAATAAACAGAGCAGTAGGGGTGTAACTTGACATGACTTTTCCTAATGGAATGTGATTTTGACTCTAAACAGCGAATTGGACTTGTCAGATGATAAAGGTTACCCTTGTCCTTAAATACTATTGCTATTTTGGCTAATGTTAAATATATCTGATGCATATAGCAAACTGTGTAACATGGATAAGGAAAAGCATTGAGACTACTCTCAAGCTATCTTCTCTTTTTTTTTTTAAGAACCTGAATACCTCCAAGAACTCCACTGTGACGTGGAAACAAAGAGCCAGTATTTGTGGCAACATTAAATCCTCATTGGGATTTCTGAGTCTTGTGAATCTTAAGTAAGTTGTTTTATTAGAAAGGAGAGTGAACCTTTCTATGTCAATGTCTTAACTAATAGTTCTGAGAGTATTGCCAAACACACCTTTCAAAAAATGAGTCACTAAGTACACCAGAGGCTGGTTCCTGGAGAACAAAAGAGGAACTGTGACATTTTAACTAAGTTTTACTTCTTCCTTTGGACTAGACCGATGCCTGATCACAAAACACTTTCACATCTAGCATTCAAATTTTCTTTCTCACCACGATTCCAAGCTATATAAATTATAGTTGTTTACATCCATCTTCCACACTCTTTTGAACACTGGGTTTCTCTTGACTTGGCTAGCAGAGAGCCCACAGTGTACCTAATAAACTTCATTCCTTAAGCTGTACTGACATCATCCTGGCTAAAAAAAAACAAGGAAGTAAGCTAATCAGAGATCTCCTGATTTATATTCTGTAATGAATACAAAGGGGCAGAAACCAAGGTCTTTTAAATGGAAACTGTCAGCAAAAAAGAAAACAGAAGAGAATTATTTTGGGAGGTGGCCAAGAAAGTGCAAAAAAGGTTGTGGGGGAAGAGGCGATACTAGAAAATGAGGGAATGGTCTCAGAGATAATATATACTACTGCAATATTGTCCCACCTGGTAATGTCATGAGCTCCAAATATCATCCCAGTCAGACTTGAACAATGAAAAATCATAAATTACTGATTTTTGATTATGGGTCCAAATATTGAAATATTTTGTTTTGGTCCCAGAGAGTATTCACTTAGAGAAAATATTAACCAAATTAAAAAAAAAAAAACAAACAACAAAATTACTGGCTTCAAGTTAAAGAAGACTCTTCCATTTATTGCGCATTCTTTTTCAAGGTTTGTAAATATATTTATGAATAATTTAAAGATTAATTTCAAAAGGCCAGAATCTTATCTGTTTTCTCTTTTGTTTTGTTTTGGGTTTTTTTTTGGTTGGTTGGTTTGTTGGTTGGGTTTTGGTGTTTTTTTTGTTTTGGTTTGGGGTTTTTTAATTTATTTTCAGAAAAATATTTCAGAAAAATAACTTCAGACAACTCAGCTCAACATCCTGGAGTTGCCAAAACTTTTTTCTCCATAAAAGGGTCATTAAGGGCAGGATTACCTAAAGGGAAATTGAAATCCTTTGTTTCTGATGCAGGTTGGAACTCTCCCCTCAGGAATAGCCCCACTGTGAATCTGGCCCAGAGGTGAGTGCAGGTACACAGCTCAGGAGTTCCCTCTTCTACTGCTGGGATGGTTCACTGCTTCTCACACCTCTGTGCCAGGATCCTGCTGGACCACTATTTTTTCAAGTGCAAACCTTGAAGAGGTGTGGTCTCCTGTGGCTGAAGCCATCCATTGTGAAGGAGGATGTTATTCCTTAAGAGAGGTATCTCTGTGTGACCATCAGTGTGTCTAGGGGGCGCATGAGATGGGAAAGATAGAGATTTTACTGGGAAGAGAATCACAGAATCAAAGAACAGGTCAGGTTGAAAGGGACCACAGTGGATCATCTGGCCCAACCTTCCTGCTCAAGCAGGATTATCCCAGAGCACCTTGCACTGAATTGCATTCAGGCAGTTCTTTAATATATCCATTGAGGGAGATTTCACAACCTCTCTGGGCAATCTGTTCCAGTGCTTGGTCACCTGCACAGGAAAGAAGTTCTTGTTCATATTCAGGTGGAACTTCCTGTGTATCAGTTTCTGCCCACTGCTTCTTTTCCTATTGCTGGGCACCACCAAGAGCCTGGCTCCATCCTTTTGTCATCTTCCCTTCAGTTACTTTTATACATTGATGAGGTCCCCTCTCAGTCTCCTCTTCTTGAGGCTGAACAAGCCCAACTCTCTCTGCCTTTTGTCGTAAGTGAGATGCTCCAGTCCCTTGACTGTCTTTGTCACCGTCCGCTGGACCCACTCCAGAAACTCTATGTCTCTCTTGTACTGTAGAACCTGGAACTGGACACAGCACTCCAGATGTGGCCTCACTAGGGGTGAGTAGAGGAGCAAGTTCACTTCCCTTGTCCAGCTTGTTTTCCACCAGGACCCCCAGGTCCTTCTCCAAAAGAAGATCACTTCCTTCTTCTAAGGATTTCAGAGATGCTGAAGGGGGCATCAGTTCCAGATTTTTATCCAGAAGATTTTTATAGCATTTTTATTAAATGGTGCAGATTTTGAGTCTCAGACTGGTTCAATCTCAGAATAAATGTACAAAGGCCTCTGTAATTGCATGGATCCAAGAGTTAGGATTTTTACAAAATTGTTTTAACTTGATAAAATAAAGATAACTAGTTCCTCTTGATTCTGATACCTTTTGCAAAGTTTGTCTTCTGATGTCAGTTGCACTAGCTGACCTGCTGTAAAGTATAGTCTTCCATCCCTTTCCTTCACGTCCTTGATGAACTGGAGAAAAATAGCTCTGTTATTCTTTCTTAGGATACTCCTTTCACAGTGATGCTTCCCAAGATGAAAACAGTGGATCAAACAGCATCTTTCCTCCGTAGGTAATTGGTACAGGTCTCAGCTAGTGCTTTTGTCAGACTTTTTCTTTGTTATCTTAGCTTTGGCATGACAAAGGAAGATCAAACCAAATTTGATAACCTCAACACCCCCTTTGGAGAACAACAGATTTTTCAGCAAGGTGAGCAGGTCTGGCAGCATTGAGACCAATTCTGTTGAGCCTTCTCATGCCAGTAGGTGGGTTGAGCTACTAGAGGAAAACTGGCATGTACAAGGGTACAGACTGGTAAGCATTACTCCTATGCCCAAAACTAGAAGGGTTGCCTTCTCTGACAGTAAGGAAGAATTGGTCATATACATCCTTAAACATATCTCATACATGTTTAGCGTTGGATCTGGGAATAAGTGTCCTGGAGCAAACTGCCAATACAGGAGTACAAGGAAGAACTCTACTTTCAAAGGAAAAGCAAGGAAAGAAAAATGAAATCTAAATGAGCTATTGGAAGACACAAACAGAAATATCTATACTTTTTTTTTTTTAATTTCATAATTATATTTGACACAGGAAACAGTGGCACCAATTATAAATTTTCAACTGTAACAGAAAAAAGTATTAAAGTAAATCAGCTGATCCAGCAAAAAACAGTAAAACAGCTAGTGTAGGGAGTTTTAATATATTTTGCTTTGGCCTGAAATCAATAATCATTTGTAGAGGAGGTTTATTTCTAACCTGGCTTACTCTAAAAATTAGATTCATAAGGCAGTTGTGCAAACAGTTGTAACATCTGAAGGACTAAGCATTTTGCAGCATGCTATAGAAGACTTAAATGTACACATACATATTCAACAACTGGAAGTACAGTTTCCACACAAACCAACAATAATGGTCAATTGTAGGAGAGAAACTGACTGGACAGCAAAGCTGGATGTGCAATAAAGATGCAAAGTGTTAAATAACTCATTTTTATAATGGTTCCACCCACAGGAGGTACTGATTTGAGCCTGATAAAAATCTTCTTTCATACTTTTGTTATGTTGCAGCAAGTGCAATCATTGCTAAGATACTCACACACTATCTGCCAAGAAGACATGGGACCTGACTTTCAAAATTGTAAGCAAATTAATAGGACTCATTTGAGGAGAAGTCTAGTAAACCATTGCAGGCTTATATGCAACTGTTAATTGTATCATGCTTCCTACACTGGTTTTTACTAATGGAAACATTTGTTTAGTTTTACAAGCAGACAACCTCCAATTCTTATTCCCTGGCATTCGGCACCACAATACTTGATGGTTATGTCTCTTCAGTGTAATTTTAAAAATCCTTAGACTCAGCTGCTTACAGTGAGTAGGAAAAAAAATGCACCTCATAGCACTGCCTTTTGTGAAAAACACCCTCCAGCCAAACAGTGACTGATACCGGTTCAAATATTCTATGAAAGAATTTGCTTCCTGACTTATTCTCTAACACAAAGACAAAAACAAAACCAGTCACCACTGGAAATTTGAATTATTAGTTTGATGTACCCTTTACACCCTCTACAGATCAAACAACTTGTCTAACAAAGCCTTTCTCATTATTCATATATTTGTCATTAGCAAAACTTCCTTACAGTGATAAACTTTACTCAGGCAAAGGCTTTCTGCCTTGCTACAAAGTTGCTTTAATTCATCTGTCAAGAAGAAACAGAAATCCTATTCAGAAGCCTTTAAATGTCTTTCTATTTTTGTGACCATTTTACTGCCTCTAAATTTCTTCAATGCCATAATCTGCAGGTATTGCCGTGTTAGACTTGTGTCTAAGACATAGCCAGGGAAAGGGCTTTTCTGTACTGTCACTGACACAATTGCTGTCTTGCTTTAGGGGGGGTTGTGCATAGAGGGCTTCTGGCTCAGCTCAGATTTAGTCACCTGTTCATCTGCTGTAAACCCACTGAATGCAGCTATACCAGACATCTAAGATTTAAGGGTATAGAATTTTTACTTCCTCCTTACATGAAAAGATATAAGGATGGTCAAAGAAACACACCCAAATAAAGATAACAACAAGGCAAATAATATCTGGAGGGACTTGCATTATAGAATTTTAATATTAAAATTAACAGTGTTTGCAGCATGTCTTGAATGACATCAGTCAGACCTCTCTTATCAATCTTTCAAAAAATAAAACTAAGCTAAGTCATAAAGCAACATCTTGGGCTAGTTATAACACTACTGATATACAGCTGATGGAACTTTTATGTATTACATCAAATCAGACAATGAACTCAGAATGCCAGCTTGCAACATGACATTAGGCATGGCAGTCCTTCATTCTGAGCAGTCAGAAAGAGGTAAGTGGATTCCAGTAACATTTGCTGCACTACTATATGGTTCAAAAGAAGTGCTGTATAAACAAGGTTGGCTGCAACAGGACATGCTAAGGCTGAGAAGATCTTTATTTGTCTGATCCCATGAGTCAAACTTATCCATTATTACAGAATTTGTGTTCTCTGTGTCTCACTTCTTTCTGTTCGGTTTGACATCTTGCTCTTGTCAGTTGGAGACCTCTTGATTCATTGAATGTTAGTATTAGTCTTGTATGTTGCTGACTGCCTTCATTCCACATCAACAGATCACAAATGTGATATCTATCCAACTGAGATCTTCAAGACCTGAACAGTTGGGTGCTTGGGTACTGCAGTACTTAGAACATGCAAACATGCTGATTTTTTACTGTATTTGTCAAGCTGGACTTGCACCTGCTCTTGCTTTGTATACAAAACTAAAAGTGTTGCAGCGTAAGTCCTTTTTCCCAAGTTGTTTCTGGGGGAATATTTGAACTTACAGCCCCTGTATATTAATTCCTTTCCTGTTTGGTGCAAGCAAGGTAACTCTTTTTCCAATCCATTTCATTTGTATCTCAATTGTACCAACAATGCCTCCTTTATGCCATTCAGAAAAGAGTAACCACTTATTTATAAGTGATTGGTTTGGGGAAAGGAGGCAGCTGGATATACTGAACACTGTGAGAAGAATTCTTTACATATCCATCAGATATTTATGTCCTCACATATCAATGATGCCAGTGCAGGGAATATGGTCCTATCTGATTTTGTTTCATTTATATGGGAATGGATCTCAGCAATTTTCCTTTTCTAAAATATCATACTGTCCCTGTGCTTCCATGTTATTTGTTTGACATCCAGCCATGTGGCATCATATTTAATGGCCTAATCTTCAGCTGAGCACCTTGAAACTTCAGGTCCATTTTTAAGCTGGACCAGGGGTAAGAATAGCATAAGATAAGATAATTTACTTTCCTTGAGTCTTAGCTGACTGTGCTAATAGAATGCCTTTACGCTGTCTGCACTTTTCTGTAGGTCTCATTTTTCTTGTTTGCTTCTTGCTCACATAGGCCTAATAAAAGATGATTATTTTTAAGAGCAATCTGAGACACTTCAATAGTAGGTTCTCAGCAGGGATCAGTGACTTCTGAGTAATTCCTTGCAGCTTTGGCTGACATGACAGGGACATGACTGGCAGAAATTAATGCAGTTGCTAGATAAATAAATTGCTAGATAAATAAAAAAGGAGCAGATGTGTTCTTTTTGGACAAAAAAATTGAGATGTCTGTAGTACAGTCAAAAAGAAAAAAAAAACAACAAAAAACCCCCCACTTTCATAAGTTCTATTCTGCAAGCAAAAATATGTTCATATCTTATCCTGGCCAATGGAAATGACTGACCGGTTGGCTAGTATGTGTCATTCTTACATCACTGCATTGCAATTCTGATAAATGTTCCCTGTCATATCTTTCTCTTGTATCTTTTATCATTTACATCAGTCTTGAGGTGCAGGAGGTTCCTGTTAGGTGACTTCTTAACATACAGATTTTCCATCTCTACCACCAATAATTAATGGGAGATCTCTGTTTTTGCTTTACATTTAATTCTCACTAATTTTAATTACCCTAAGACTAAACTTAAACCCTTCAGCACAGTTTATAAGAAAAAGGAAAAGAAACATAGCATGACTGCCAGATGAATTTTCCCAGAGCTCTCACAGCTCTAATTTACACTACAGACACACCAGGATGTGGTTGGAAGAAGCCTTGCGTTTCCTGCTTGTGCATGCTTTGGATGCATGACCTCAAGATGTCAAAAAGTCAGTGGGTCATGGGGACAAGTCCGGCTTTGTGGGTTATGTTTTCTGGCTTGTAGATATGAAGCACGTAAACAACTTCTGAAGATACAAGATTTAGTTTTAGCAGCTCAAGGGAAGTCACTGGAAGTCACTTAGCTTTTCTGCTCTGACTTAGGGGCTCCTTTCAGACTAAAACTTCTTGATTTGTTCATTTTTTCGTTATGCAAATTTACCAACAAGGAAAGTATGTCACGAAATTACATACTAAAGTTCAGAAAAAGAATCCATCAACATTTGATTTTTTTTAAGAATATGCCTGCCTTGTGAACACTCCTCATGCCTACTTTTTAGCTTCATTCTTAATTTTCATTACATATCATAAAAAACTGGCTGCTCATTTTCTAAAATGTATCTACCTCTGCAGTGGTTAGCATCCTTGATCAGATTTAAACTTCGTGGCCTTCTATCCAGAATAGAGAGAGCAATCTTAATGGGTTGCAGGTGCAGCTAAACTGCATCATTGTTGTAGTGGAAAAGACCCTTAGGGGCTCCTAAAAGTCCCTTACAAAAGTCCCCCATCACATTAAAGGGCTGAGATGATTTCCTTGCCTTGTGGAATCACTTTTTCAGTGGCTAGAGATGTCTCACTGAAATAATTCTGGAAAGCAGAGTCCTTTGTGCTTATCAATGACTTGATAAAATACCTCAAATACAGTTTCTTAGCAACTGTTGAAATCAAAGAATCATTTCAGTTGGAAAAGATCAAATCATTATGTAGGGAGATTTACATAGGGGCATGTCTGTAGCCCCATAAAAAACCCACACTCTCCTGCACATCAGAACTGATATAAGCAATAAGATCTGAGACAAAGATGAGGGAACATTTATTAGAATTGCAATGCAGTGATGTAAGAGTAACAAATATTAGCAAATGAGTTGATCATCTTTGCTGTTCAGGATAGGATAAACACATGTTCTTGCTTGCAGAATGGGACTTATGAGAGTGTCTTATTTTGACAGACTACAGACATCTCCCTATGGAAATGCCTCAATGAAGCAGGACATTTCTGTCTTTCCTAGCCTGCCTTAAAAGTTATATCATACTGAAATATGACTCCAAAAATAAACCACCCCGCAAGATAAATATATTACAGGAGAAGAGACCTCTAAGGAGGTCTGATGGACAAAACATATGGCCTCTTTGACCCCAAGTATCATTCCAAAAGGCCTTTTTTTCTCTTACATAGAAACCAAATTAAATGTCTTTCCTGTGTTTTCACTGTTCACTGAATCACACTTGTAGTTTGGAGACTAAAATAGAAATTTTCAGAGAGATGCAGTTTTTGAAATGCTGATAGCATGTCATACTTATGACCCAATATCAATTAGTAGTGGCTTTGTACACTTTTTTAGTAAATGAGAAATTACCATATGGAATTTCCGAAAGATTGAGATCTGCTGAACCTCACATTCTGTTACTCTTCTGACTGCTTGCATCAGTTACTATTATAGGTAACCCTGAAAAATATGCTGCAGACTTGACCATAAAATTATCATAGAGATTCCTTTTAGCCATGTCTGACACATACTTGGAGTAGGTAAATATTTACCTAAGTGCTCTTTCACCCAAAGGTGAAGGCCACTGGCTGCATTTGTATTCCATAGAACTTGGCCCTGGGTCTCTCCTGTTGTATCTTTGGGCCATTAGACAGTTATTATTTTCTTTGTATTTTATTCGGTTCAAAGGGTCTGAAACAGGGTGAGGACTGTGATGGAGCATACGAGCATTATGATTTTATATTGTAAACCCTGCATGCCTGCATTTACTGGAAATGACCAAGAGTGGAAAGTTTCCTGGAAAACAGTGAAACTGCAAAACTCTGGGGTCTTAATCACAGTGCTTATTTGTTAGCAGTCCCTGGAGATTCCCCCAGAATCTCCCCTGCACCTGCGGGGTTGCTTTAGAAGAGGTGCAGCTGATTGACTCTAAACAGGAGTTCAGGAATGAGTGAGATTTCTGCAATGCAGGCAGGCAGTGATCAGGACCAGGGAACAAACTGCAGACTCAAGCACTCCCTGGAAATAGCACACAAACACACACACAGACACAGAGATGTACACACACACACACAAAAACATACTGAAATCCTGATACTGACTGGAGTAGTCATCAAAGTTATGCACTGTTTGTTCTCTTCAAAATGAATACTAATCAAAAAGTTATGAAGGAGAGCCTTAGGGACAAAACCCCTTCTTCTCACAGATACTGGACGGCTGCATTGGGCTTGCTTTTCAGGGAACAACACTGTCATTGACTTGAATGCAAAGGATAAACTTGAGCCAATTTTTAAGAGAAGAAATTTTCCACTTAGGCAAGTTAGTCAATGATTAATTGCTGATAATGGACTAAGATGCTTCTAATATTCCTTTTGTATAATACTATGAGTGTTATGAATTGAAGAAAAAAAACCAAACCCACACCTAGAATCAGCAATTAACACCATCCAATCTAGCCTTATCATTTATATTTTCTTTTATTTTTATTGTTTAAAACACTAAAACTATAGCTGCTTAAATGACTACTGAATTTTTGTTGGTTTTGGGTTTTGTTTGGTTTTGGGTTTTTGTTGTCGTTTTTTTTTGTTTGGTTTTGTTTGGTTTTGGTTCTTTTTCCAAAATGGTCAGCGTCATTTGATTTAAAAAGGACAGTGAGAGAAAGTTACATATTTATTTATATTTCCATCTAAGTGGCTCCTGGCAGGTAAAAAACCCTTCTATTTGCTACTGGTGTTCTCATGCACATAGATTTTGCCTCCAGCTGCGCTCTTATGTTTAGGTTGCCTGGGTGGGTAGCACTTTTATTACTGCATACTAGTGTCACCCATCAGGAACACAAGGAGGGGATGATGTCAGTCAATATGGGATAATGAGACTATTCAGTTAGCTCTGCACACATCAGAACAAATTAATTCACTTCATCACCACTGCCTGGGTCCTCTCATCATTGAGGACTCCAGGAGTTTTGCCACTGACATGCACCCGTTGGTAAGACCCAATATAAGCTGGCTGGTTTAGAACATCTATCGATATATTATTTTCCATACTTTAGGACCTCTCACATTAGTGCTACTCCAAAGTCTTTAAGTCATTTGGGCTCTTTACACACTGCCCATGTTACATATGGTTTCGTAAAGAGCCACATATTATTTATAAAACATCCTGGCAGGGTCCACATAGATCCAGTGCCTTTTTTTATTTTTAACTTCCTCTTTCTCCACTTTGGGTCTTACCTGTTTCAAACTGAAGTGGACCGGGATGTGGTAGGCAATCTGACTGCCAAAATCAGAGTGTGGGATCTCATCTAAAATTCACTGCAGTCAAGGTCAAACTTGCCACCAAAATAGTGGGATTTGGGCCAGACAGTCTCAAGTCAACTCAACAATCCTCAAGTTTTACATCCATATAATGCTTTTGGCTTCTTTGGAAGGTACCCTGATCTGTCGGAGGGAAAAGAGAAAAATGTTTCCTTTTGTATTTATTTTCTTTTAACATTTTCTCTTACATTGTTTTAAATCCTTTTGATTTATAGATCAGGACACACCCAAAAACAGTCCCTGGAAGCAACAAGGATTCAGAGGCTTGTTTGCACAGCTTTAGACCAAAGTCTGCTTAACTATGAAAAATAACATTTTTGTAGGCTGTTACTTCTTAAAGAGCTGCTGGTGCCTTCTGGAAATCTTTGAGGAACAGTTTGTTTAGGAGTGAATCTGCTTAGATCAATATACAGTCTTATTTTCCTGGCCTCTATCTGCTAGAAGTCTCAAAACAAGCAAGCAGAAAAGGTACACAAAATCACAGTGAGAAAAGCACAAAGTGCAAAAGTCTTATTTCATTATTAGAATCCACTCATGGAGCAGAGCCAAATACTTACATATATGTACAATATAAATGATGTAGCTTTAATGATCTGTTTTTTGAAAGAGACCAAATCTCTGAGAGTTTTTCAACTGGAGCGGAAAGCTATTCAGATTACTTTTTTAATTTAAAGAAACAACACTTTTCTGTAAATAGTGTATACACAGGTATCAACAAATGGCATATAGACCAACAGAAAATTTTGCAAAGGGGCCCTATTTCTTCTAACAGCGTTCTCTTTAGGAAACTCAGACTTCACATTACCCTTAATCAGAATTAAGAGGTAACAGGGGCATAATATAGGGAACTAACTCTGCAAGCCAATGAAGCATTTCCATATGTGAGGAAATATTTCCTTGCTACCAATGCTTTTACTGCTGTCCTGACACTTCTGCAAGTGGCTTGGTAGGGACCGCAGCAGACTTCATTGGCATCAGCTGCCATTTGATCAGCTGGGGATATGTGCATGTGGAGTAGAGGAGAATAGTCTTGAAACTGCCTTATGCTAAACCAAACTTCAGAGCCGTTTGACATTCAGATTCTGCCTCTCAGGTTTTTTACCACAGCTACTCTTATGTGAAGTCAATTTCACTGTAGATTTGGATCAATATTCTCAGCAGTGGAATTTCTTTTCCGTTTCACTGACTCCCTATTGAATTTAAAACACAACCTTTTTAACCTTTTCCTGATTTCCTTCTGAAAATATGATACTAAATAATTAAATTACAAATTGCATCAAGATGGTAAGAACAATTCTGAGAATCACACTGATTAGCCAGTTTCATGTTCTCTTGCCACCTGCCCAGATCAAGACACTGAGAGTACCAAGAGTTTGGTACTATTCCTGCAAATAGTTTAAACCGTCCCAATTTTGCAGTCACAAGTGGATGTTCAAAAGCTATGCAGGGAAACAGCCTCTTACTATCCATTGTAGAAACTGAAAGCAAGTAAGCTAATGCATCTGTATAATTTTCTGTTTACCATTACTCAATGATACATCAACTTTTAGCATTACATTTTATGAGAGTTAATGAACTACAGTGTACTGAGCTCTAAGGACGTGGGAGAAGTCAGTATTTTAGCTGGGTTCTGATGTTTCTACTTAGTTTAATTCAGCTCTCACCAAACAAAACTCTTGTTGGAGTCAATGAATATTTAACTCAAAAAACAATTGAATAAAGACAGAGAACTAAATCCGACATTCATTTGATTAAATGTCTTTTGGCACAAGAACAGCAGAATTTAGCCTTAGGCAACATTTTCATGATTACGCCAATGCTCTTATATCCCAGAAGAAACCAAACCAAACCAAACCAAACCAAAAAAAAAACTGAAAAAAACTCAAAAGCAGAATTCACGTATTTCCTATATTAACAAAACAGTGTATTTTTACTGGTGTCAGTTTCCTATGGGAAAGTTTGCAATCACTGCTTTTCATAGTAGAGGGGGACACTGTACAAAGTCACATCTATCCAATACAATCTACATGAATGTTCCCATTTTTTCCTTAACTGCTGGCAAATTAAACTGTGAAAGAGAGCAACTTTATAGAAGCTTTCTATCGGTTTTATCATTTTCCAGAATCCCTTCTCAGAACACAGCCCTGTCTGACCTTGTGTCATTTAGGCACATTTGCCTCGTTTCAACATTCACATCAATATGCTACTATAGGACAAATCTTTAAGTTGATCAGTGCCTTCAGGCTCATCTTAGCCTCCAAATTATGTAAATACTTCCTATTCAAAGCCTGTCTTTATTTGCTTGAGAAAAATTGAATCTAACAGTAGTGATACTTAATCTGTCCTTTTTATCCAATTGTGGAAAACAATAACAAAAATACCCCCCACCCCGAGGAAACAAAATGTCAGCCATAGGTTTGTTTACCTTAAAATAACTTTGTCATTTTTGCTTCCTTAAGATGAACATGTTTTGTCTGCTTGACAGGAAACAGTTAACTGAAACATGGAGTCCTCTCCCAGCTTTTTTCAGATGAGCAAAGCTCAGACCAAAGTCCATATGGTATTCACCCATAAACACAGACACACGACAGGAAAAATGCATTTTAAGTCTGTGTGCTGTGTGTTTTGGAAGAAGTTTGTCAAACAATTATGAAAAGAATTCGGCTTCCTCATAACACCCTGGGAATGTACTCAGACACTGGATTGGTTCTCATTTGGCTTCAAAGAAACACTTGAATAAGTCCCATTTTTACAGAATAATATTTATAATGTAATTTTACTTCTCATTAGGGATGCCTTTCTTTGCCAATGTTACTTTTAAATGGGATGATTAATATTTAAAGTCACTTAATTATCACATGTTAACCCACTTCCAGAACTGGTTACAGCTATCCTTTGATGTATAACAGAATCAAACACACCACTGCAGCATTCTCCTGAAATAAAGATGTTTGGAACATGAAAAGGAAAATTTTCTTCTCTCTTATTCTCCCCTTTTTCACAAGCAACTTAAGTTCTCCAGCACTGTTAGATTCATGCCTGAGCACCTAGTTTTTGAAGTACTTAATTTCACTTTGTCTGAGCTACTTTTTTTCCAGCAAGGTGTCAGTTATGTTAAATTTTTGAATCAGTCATGCTGGGAAATTCCACATGCAGGGAACAATATTGTGCAGAGACTGCCTGCCATTTGCCAAGCTAAACTTCCAGTTGTTTGCAAAAGTCGTGTTACATAATACTTCCCACTATTAACTTTTAAAAAAATTCATTATGCAAACAGGTGTATTTCTCCTCTTGGTTTCACACCTAGCTCCCAAAAGCGTTAGCGTATAGGTGAGAAGGTGTCAAATGGAGAGGCTTGCTAGGAGAAAGAAGATTTTACTAAGCCTCTCTAGATGAAACAGCTGAATCATCCCAGCTCTCTCTGGGTACAAATGGATTGGGTGGCTGCAGATTGCCAGTCCCACTGTTGTCCAGTGCTGTACTGTGACGGAGGATTAAGAAAAAAAATTGGGGGTAGGCACCTCCAGTAACACTGAATTACAAAATCTGTACGTGATGATGTGGGCAGATTAGATTAAAAGGTATTCAAATTGCCTGCAAGCTATAGATCTGAAAAATTCAATTAATTTAATGGGCAGAGCTACCTTCAGTTTTCTGAGACTCTTCTTCCATTCACACATCTACAAAAGACAGACAGTTGCAACACAGCTCTAAATATCATGAAGCGCTTTAGTTGTTGTCAGAAGAAAAACATTCCTAAAAACATTCTTTGCAATACCAAAAGAGATAAGGTTTAAGAATAGTCTAAGACAATCTACCTAAGCATGTAAGATAGGCTAAAATTTATTGATGTTCACTGCCTATATTAAAGTGCTTTCATGGGCTGAAGTCATACTACCAAGGAATGTTTTAGATACCACATGATATCTAAAAATGTGATTTCTAGAGCACACATATTGAGTACTATGACGCATTAGCCACCCAGTCAAAAATTCTGGGGAAGTGAGTCTCAAAGTCTTTCAAACACATGAACTTTGATAAAAGGCAACTAAGTGCCATTCTTAAATCAGGCACCAGACCCTAATATCCATCTTAAATGCTGTGACGTGAAGTTCTTTCTAGATTTATGACTAGGCACTCAGATAACCTCTACACTAGAAAATTAACTATGGCTTGACTAACCCCATTGGCCTTGACACAGGCTTGGTCACCAGCCAAAATTTTGTCTTACTGTCAATCTGGGAGAGTAGGTATAGCATATAGATAAGCTAGAGCTCTTCCAGATAGTGCCAAAGTACAATGCAGGAGACAGCAGTCCTGCAGAATGCAAGACCAGTTTGGCATGCCAGACATCCTGCTCTCCTGTAACCCTGTCCCAATAGACTTTTCACCTGCTAGCTCTCCCCAGTACTCTCACATAGCCTACATGGCATCCCACATGGTTGGGGATGCACAGCAGTTTCTTGCTATAAAGACACCATTTTTCTGGGATGCAAGACCACAGATATTATTTCAGATACATTAAACTGAAACACATGTTACCTTGAGTTTATATGGACTACATGTTGCACAGGGCTGGGTGATAAGTTGTACAAATAGTATTTCATCTGTTTTCATCAGTATAAATGTAAGTACCCCAGGGACAGAACGATAGGTTCCTAGATGGTTAGTCCAAACAATGCAAGAGTACACTTTGTAAAATACATTAATCATTCTCAAGATGCATGAAAGGTTTTTTTCTACAGACTATGAAATTTGGATTGTTCTTTATCTAGATGCCTAAATTTTACTTAGCTAGGGGTTTGTTCACTTATGTGTTATTTGGTATTCACTCTGGAGACCTCTGGCACTGACTGGATGATGGTATAGCTGAGAAATACAGTAGAAAGTGAATGAATACAAAACCACATGATTAAAAAATGCTTTTATTGTCATGACAAACTTAAGAGGCAAAGATTATTTCTATAAAGATTTATCCACTAAGTGCATCCTGATGCAGCAATATGTTCATAATGAATTATTCTAACTAAAAAGGTGTCCCAAACAAGCCATTGGGCCGTTGTCATCCTGAGCTACTGAATTCTTCTCCTTTCATGTAAAAGCAGTACAGAAAAATCATGGAAAGTAATAATATTATTCTGTCTGGACTGTATCTTGCCTGTCATCTGTCAAGAACTGAGAGGTTGGAGCAAAACAGGACAGTGCCAAATAAAATATTCCCCAAAACCAGAAATGAAACCTAATTACAGGCCCTTGTTTCACAGCCTGTCAACTTTTCAGTAAATTAATAATTACATTTGAAAAAATTGCTGTACTTTGTGCCTTACAACTACTAGAAGAAAACATGCAGAGCACATTTGAAACTTTATTAACACAAATGTACAGGAATAGCGCTTCATGCTTCTTTAACGTTTGCTGAGGTTTAGTTACATCTACATGGGAAAAAAACAGAAAAATACAGAAGTATTGGACCCCTTTGCTTGTAGGATGACTTTTAATAGGCAAATCCCGTTATGCTGATTGCAAAGCAGAAATTCTTTTGCACTGCTTCAGTGAAAAAAGATAATGTAGCAAATAACTGCTTTCTGTACTTTTTGTTGCTGTAGCACCATGAGATGGCAAAGTAACTGTGAAAGCAAGCAGCAGTTTTTAAAACCATCCAAAAACTGGCATCAAGAACAAAACTGAATGGCTGCACAACACAAAGCATTCCACCAGTAGAAATTCACTCTGCTACTTCAGCTTGGTTCAAGCAATGCTAAACAGGTAAATTTGCCCTAGTAGACCTGACATTACCTCAGGTATTGTCTGTATGTGCTGCTCTATGTTTATACCGGGCTAGAAATGTTCTGCTGTCCTGTACCCAACATAAACCAGCCTAAAAGAATAAAGCCAACATGCATATCACATTCTCCGGTTAACTTCGCAAAGTCAGGATCCACGCATCCATGCCTGATCTGGATTAAATCTGCGCAATCTGGTCAATTGTATTAAGGAGCACAGATTGTCCTACTAGCTAATTTGACTGAAAGATATTATAGCCTGCTCATGGGGCAGCTCAGACAGCAGATTTAATATGGCCAAGGGCCTGTGAGGAGCAGAAAGAAAAAGCTGGTGGGTACCAAGCTGTTTTTCTTTTCTGAAGTGTACTAAAATCCATCTACTTCTTTGTATTTTGATGTGTTCACTACAGGGAAGGCTCTGTCTTATGAGTTATAGTCATGGTCTGGAATCACTCTGAATCCTTCCCATGCCCACTTGTCATCCTTTCCTTTACCCATGTTTCCCTCTTCCCACAGGGAGGGTTCAGGTCCTTATCAGCAACAGCAGCACCCAGAAGTGTGTTTATCATTCATTAGAGAGGGAACACCACAAGATGAGCTAAGCTAGATCTGCATTCAGAGGAAGGTCCATGAAAGTAGTAAGTGAAAAACAGATACGCAAAGCTTTATAGTTGTCTCATTTTAGCCTTGAGTTTGTGGATCAGGGCTCCTAGGGATTCAAATCCATGGTTGTTTCTGGTAAGGATTTCCATCAAATATTCTCCTGAGCATACCAAACTGAAGTTGAAAACAGACTTCTTTAATGACAATTTTTTACAAACTTCTGTATTTTTCCTTCTCAGTGAGCTCCATAGTGTTTTAAGTCCTAAACATTCATTCAGCTGGTTCTTAACATTTAATAACCCTTTTACAGAAATAACAGAATAAGGCTCACAATGAAGAGTGAAGGAGTGCTGATAGAAGATCAGTACGATCTGTAGCTAAGGAATACCTTAGGGTCAATGATGAATCTCTGATGAATGTCTCTTATGAATCTCTCATATTTTACCTTCGGTGGTAAGATCAGATGGAGCAGGAATGGGAAGAGAGGCTATTTCTGTGTGGCAGTGTAGCTGATGACCCTTTCTGTACCTCCTTCTTTTCCCTTTCTAACCCTTCCGCCTTCTTTTGGATTTGACCCTTTGGGATAGTCTTATTGTTCTTTCTCTCTTCCTGGAGAGAGACACGATGCAAACCTTTTTAAATCAATAAACAACCTCAGATCTTTGAAAACAATAAGAATAATAAATTAANTTCAGATCTTTGAAAAAAATAAGAATAATAAATTAAGGTGAAGATAGTGCCTATGTATGACGAAAGACATGGAGACGGAATTGTAGGAGAAGGCATGAGAACTAGTTCAGTAATCCAGGAGCATGTCAAGGCAGAGAAGTGGCTCTGGATTATGCAACAGAAGTACCTCTTATCAGGTGGGGTTAACAGGGGCGTAGGACTTAGTCTGAAACACACAGAAGTGTGCGGGGCTCCTGCAGTGCTTTGTGGCATAATTTTCATACTATATGAGACAGCAAAAAGCAATTTTTTATACACAGTGACTTAATGGGATGAGAATGGAGCTAGAGAGGAAGAAGCATCAGTACAAGGTATACACTGAGGAGATGGGTAATATATGAACAAAGAGTGAAATGCTCCCTTTCTCAAAAGTATTAAGCTACTGTAGCCACCACAATATAGCAGTAGTTTTGGGACAGAGAATGTCTCCATCTCTTACCAACCCTGTAAGCTATCACACAGTTCAACCACTCTGAAGAGCAACCTGAAACTGTCCTCCCTTAGATCACCACATATAGAACAGGATATGGTGGCTTCATTCTTGAGAAAAACTCTCTTTCGAGCACAACAGAATTAACAATAAAACTGAAATTAACAAGGTGTTAAAGTCTATTCTCTGTCTTCTCTTCTTACAGTGAGTTCTGTATGCTCACAACACACATATAGACACTGCCTGAAAACTACACTGAACAGATGGTCCTTATGCCAGCCCAAAAATTAAACCTGCAGCTTAATCCCTAGAAAGAATCTGAGATACCACAGCTCAGTGCTGATTGATGTTGTTCTTAGAAAGGAGAAACCACAGAAGCAGAAACACTTACAAAAATATCCACACCAAAAAAGGCAGTATCCAGTGAACTGCAAAGCCTTTATGCTAAAGTTTGTTTTTTCCTCATTTTTCTTTAGTCCCTTTGCCATTAGCAAATGATGTCATCTCTTGATGTCCTTCACTTGCCTAGCATTGAACTAGCAGATCACTCTCATCTTCACCTGGTTTCTGACAGTTCTAATGGCAAAACCCCCACATCACAGTTTTGAATGGAGTCTTGCTGGAGAGACATAAATTTCATTGATTCAAAATACACACATGTTGATGAAAGCAACAGGAGGATGGACATGTCTTACCCAGATGACTTCATTTGCAACCAGAGTTCCAGCAGTTTGCAGCAACTAAACTGTTCTCTACAGCCAGAAAGAAGATACGTAATTCAGCCAAAGGCCTTGCAGAAGTTTTCCTGGCACTAGCAAGGGCAGGTAGGCAAGATAAAAGCTACCCAGAGGGGTCCATAACAATAGGACTCTGCTCTTCAGTGAATGCTGGATTGAACATACATGCATTTTCAAATCTAAAAATGAATAAGTTACCTTCTACCAGATTATTTTCAGATAGCAACCAAACTGATTTGCTTTGGCTAACAGTTTAAAATTGAGGTTTATTAGGATGAGACAAAACAGTAAGAAAATATTGAGAATGTAAAGGCTGAAAAAAGCTGAAGTATTAGCTGAGGTATTTTTAGACTTTAAGCTCTCCAAGGCAGTGATTGTCTGCTGTTCGGTATTGTACAAAGCTGAGCATACTGTTACTCTAAACAGGCACAACATCTCTACCATTGAATATCTTCACATTAGATAAAAGTAAAAAATACTTATCCAAATAAATAAGAAGACAGAAATTATTTACTCAGAGAGAACATCTGTAAATCAAACTATGTAAAAGGATTCCCTTTCCAAAATCTGTTATAAACAGGCAGCTTGATCATGTATTTCCACAGCAATTAGTTTATCGTACGTACTATCTACTTACTGCAGACCAAAACAAGCAAACTTCCAGGAAATAACTGCCAAAGTGTACGAGTTTCTGACTTAAATCAGGCTACACTAAATTACATCAACTGTGGTGGCATGAGCTGCAAACTTCCCCTACTCTCTAGAAGTGTGCTGGGGGTCATTGCACTCCTTTTTGTGAGACGAAACAAAGAGCATTGCAACAGTGCTCTGCATAGTTAAACAATTAGTCCCAGCAACTCTGATTACAGGCAATACTATCTCAAATAGAAGAAATCCATATTCTGTTAGCTATCAGAAGAGGTGGTTTAAAAACTAAAAAAAAAAAAATAAAAACCTGTATCAGAAGCCAGGAGAAAATTGAAGTGATTTGCATTGCCACAGATGCTTCTTGTAGTATTCATTACCACTTGTGTGTATGCAACAGGACCTACTTAAGAGGATCTAGCAAGTCTGTGTGTGAAAGAGGAAAGGTGGAGTTATTAACCACGCAACAAAAATGCCCTTTACCTGAAATGAGTAAATTCTTTTAGTTCACAGTCTGGCAGTTAATTCTTTGGAGGTTACAATTTAAATACCTTCTCATTCAAAATCTGTGTGTGCACGTCCTGTGGAAAGGCTGGTAAAAAACAGACTCAGGAACTGTAGCTCAGTTTTGCCAGGAGACTCTTCTTCCCTTTTGTGTGCCTGAGCCTTCATTAACCAAAAAGACTGAAAGCAACCCTTAAAAGCAGACCAATGGTGCAAACCTAGGTCTTTCTAAGAGATCTGGAAAAATTAGGCAACAAAGAATGATACAGCAGTTATATCAAGAAAAAAAAAAAAAAAAGAAAGAAAAAGAGAGAGAGAAGAACTATCTAGAGGAACCCAAAAAGGTTAAAATTGATGTGATGAAGTAAAAATAAACAATCTCTGCATGAACAATCTCTAACTTCTATATTACATTATAAATCCTTTTTTTAAGATATTAGAAATGTGGTTGGCTACAATAAGACAGGACACAGAAGCAGATTTATTACCCTTTATTATTATTTCTTCCCTACTACTTGGTTTTAGATCTGACTGAACAGTTAATTACTTGCATTGCTGCCTTGGCAAGCAAACCGAGGAGAACAATAAACTTGAAGCTTCTCCAAATTCTTCTGTTTAGCATGTGATTATTTGCTAGCATAAAGAGCCTTTGCCATGAGATTCAGGTATAGTTTTGTTAAGTATGTCACAGCTTGGTTTTTCTGATTTAGCATTGCATACTGTGAAAGTTCTTCTATAGATTTAATTACACTTGGCAGTAATACAATAAAAGCATGAGGTGTTGAACCCAAGCTAAAGAATATTTCAAATTCATCCACAAAGCTTAAGACAATTTTACTTTAACACTCTCTATCAGTCATTGTAATCTGATGTAAATGCTGTCCACTGCCAGAAAGGATGGTCCCATGTTCCTCCAGCTTGCCTGTTCCCACCATCATCAGCTGTACCAGAACTAGCATTTGCAGGGTGAGTCAGATCACCCCCAGATCATGCAGCTGCACAAATGCTCATGCCTACCCAAAGGAGGAAGGAGAACATCCAATTGGGGGTGGCAGGCCATATTTATGTCAGATTAAAGTGACTAGTATCACCACAGGCTAGAAAAATGTGCAGGATATTGCACTCAGCCTGCAAGCAGAAACCTCAAACAATAGAAAACTTCAGCTGAGAGCACTGTGTGACCTTTCAAGTTAGCATGCTGGCAATTAAGTGTTTTGAAATGTGACCATCTGTTTTTGAATAGATAACTGGAAATTCAATTTATCATTCCCAAGTTCCTTGACTCATTAAGCACCAAGTAAGCCATTACTTGCCTATTCTAAGACCATAATCCATATACCCTGCTATACAGTAATGTCCCTTGTTTTTTGCCTGTAGCTAGGCACCATCTCTGATAGTGAAAGAATGTCTCAGCTACTACCTGCATTCCTAAACACCTAACCCAGCACATGAGGAAGCATAGCAGATCAAAGGCCCCTACACCGACTTCACTCATTTTTTTCTTATCTTTTCTTTAATTTTTGACCCACAGCAAGATATGAAGACCACTAATGATCCAAGATGAGGTTTGTTTCTGCATTTAAGTTCTTAATTATAGATGTTGAGGTTTGGTGATGCTGAAATCCTACAAAACCTATTAATATAATAATTTCTGGTTTTGAAAATAGAAAATTCCCCTTTTTCCGTGTGTTAGGGTGATATTTTACTACAAATGGAACAGCTATGCCCCATATCCTCTGAAAGAATAAGTAACAATAATACATTACTATGGATCAAAAAATAAACTGAAACTAAAGAAAAACTGTACAAAAGACAAAAGAAAATAAGGGAGATCACAACCCAAAAGAGAAAAAAAAAAAGGAAATAACAAGATCATTATAACAATTTCGCCAGAGTGAAACCAAAAGGATATCCGTCATAGGATTCAAAATTGAGTTTTATGTGTAATGATTCAATTTCTTAAGGCACTACTAAAATCTGTAGCTCAAACTCTTGCTGTATCTATTATTTTCAAGTGGAAACTGGATATTTTCATAATTTCTCAAAATCACATCTATTGAACATACACTGTATATGTAGCTTTGCCTATTACTAGCAAGAGACCTTAAAAAGAAAAAATCTCAAGTACAAACTTCTATAATTTTTATTCAGTTCAACATAATGAATTTTTACAAATCAAGCCACTTTCTCTGATATTTATTGTATGAAAATGTGTCTACTAATGCCCAAAATACAAATAATGTCAAATTTTCAGTGCCCAGGGTCTACTCTGATCTAGTTCTAGAATCTATCATCTTAGATTTGTTACATGTCCTTTCTGTTGCTAATAGTGAATACTCAACCAGGGCTTGTTTATAAGCTGCAGGATCTCCTAGCAGTTAGAATATTACTGCAAGAGAGCAGGCAGGGAGTTTAAGGGCTAAGAAGTGTTTTGTTAGGCCCCCTCTTTAACAGTATGAGTGAACAATAGCCAGAAAGTTTGCAAGTCCTATCCACCTCATCCCGAGTGATGAAGAGGTTATAAGCAGAGCTCGCTCCAGTTTCTTCCCCCTGGAGCATTCCTTATAGGCTGTAATTACCAGAGCAGGATGAAGAGCTCTGGATACAAAAGATCCAAGACAGAAAGGAAATATGTTTCAGACTTGAAAGGAGACAGTCCAGGCCTAAGGAACTGGCTTTCTATTTTGATTCCTTCTGCCATCTGAAATAGCCATCCCCATTAATTCTCTTCAAATTCCTTCCAGGAGTCATCTGCTCAGTAGGCAGAGCCTCTTCAACTGCCTAAAAAAAGTGTATTTTCGTTGCATGAACTTCCCAGTTTTCCAGCACTCAATCATTCTCCTGAAACTTGGCCATTGTTTCCATCTTCACCCCTGCCCTGCAACATGCACAGATGCTTCCTGTAAAACTAAGCATTTTAGTTGCACCATTCAGGAATGTGTAGATAAACTGGTTTTGAAGAATTTCAAAATATGTTTGTGTGAAAGATGATGCATAAAAATAAAGTGTTTCATTATGTGATCAATCAGATCGTCTCTTCACTTGTTATCACTGGAGTAGACAAAAGTCTCCTATTAGTGATAGTTGTTCATAAGTATACACACACTCACATATATTTGTGTATCTACGTGTCTATAGGTGTGAGCTGAGAATTATCGTGTCTGAATAACATACTGGTGACTTTCCTGATGCATCAGATAGAGAACCCAAGACTTTGTTCCTTTTGTGTTATCTATTCTCTGGGGGAAAAAAACAAACACACCAGTAAAAGTATGACTATATTGTCATTCTTACCTCTTTTCCACAGCTAGAGTATTTCTGAGAATGGGTTCAAATTTCAAAATACGAGACACAAGGGTATTATTTGCAAAATATTTTGGTTCTCTTCAGCACTCCTGCATATTCTTCTGGGTATGCTCACAGACTCTGCTCATATGAATTCACCAAAGAATGATGCAAGTATATTGAATAACAGAGAAGAGTTGATGACATTTTAGAAGCATGCCAAATATTTATCTGCCAAACCATTTATTTTCCCATGTGCAATATTTAAAAACTGCTTTTTAATACAAAATATTGACTGTCCTGTCAACTTCAGGAATGTCTCCAACAAACTGAAGAACCATTGTGAAAAAACAATCGAGTGAAAGAATGAAGAAATGGATCATCCAAACTCTTAGACTGCCCTCATTGCAATAGCAGGTCCCAGGTCTTGCATCTTTCTTTTTAAACAGTCCAGCAATGATTTTTCACTTTTGCAGAAAACCACGGTTTTCCTTTTCACATCGTACTGGAAAAGTAATATCAAGCAAATCTACATTTCACCAAAACAATAATTTTAAGAAGGAGTATTCTTACCTATCTAACACAAACAAAGAGTTTACAAAGTAAGAATAATTTTGTACTGGAAAGAAAAAGAAAAACACATTTTTGACAGTACATCAAAGTGACAGTGAGACGAGTTTTCAACTCAGTGAAGTAGCTACTGCACTGTAAAACTACTTATGTCGGGGTTAAATAAGTTTATGGAATGTAGAGTTCTTTCCAGGCTGATACAGGGAAGGTTGGTATCTAATAATTTCCTGCCATCGGTGTTATGATACTACTGTGGATACACCCACAGCACCTGCATTAGCTCTAGCACAGCAGGATACCCTCTCACAGTGACCTTTTCATAATATGACACTGTATTTGCAGTCATTAACTAGGTTAGTGTTGTTATGCAGCTGCTATGTTGTTGTCTTGCGTGGGTGGCTCTCTAATGCTGGCTTTTTTAAGGGTCCTTGAAATCATAACAGGATAAATCTTCTTCAGGGAGAAAGTTCAACCACATTCCTCCAGCAAAAAGAAAGCCTTTCCTATCATGCAGTCCTTGAACTCAGAATTCCCTGTTCTTCTCCCCCTGCCCTAGCTGACCCACATTAAGCACAAAAAGTGAAATCTCAGGTTTTCAGAACATTTTCTATATGCAACAGGAAGGGTTTTAAACTCTCTTTCACATTCCCTAGTTTCATCACTGCTGCAAGAAGAGGAGGTGGTTCAGCACAGTGAGGAAACAGACACACTCAGCCAAGCTGAAGACACCCATTTTATCCTGTGCGAACAGCCTGTGTGGCCAACAGGAATTTTACACCTGAAAAAACATCTGTGACACCAGTGCTACCCAGATCTGGACTGGAGGCAGGCCCGTGACTCCTTCACAATAACAGGAAACACTGTTGTCAACAGAGAGCAGGCCATGCCAGAGCAATCTTTTCTATACATGCTCAACAGGGAATGTAAAGAACATTCCCTTACAAAGTTTATTTGGACAACAAAGGGTGTGGGAGGACTGTGACAGACTCTCACGAGAAGCAAGGTGTTCTCAAAGATTCCTGTTAAAGAATGAAATCTTTCTGTCTTTTTAAAATGCTTGGGCAAAAAGAAAAAGGAAAAAAAAAAGTGTTTTGTGGTTTCTTTAGCATTACATCCCTGTTTGGTATGAAGTTGTGTTTGCCCATTATAAAGACTATACAGACTGGCCCTTCCCCCCCCAGGCCCCCTCTTTTATAGAGCTTTTGTTTTTACTTCTTCACCCATCTGTCTTAGCATGCTGGCTCTGCAGATCCAGGCAAACTGGCTGCACATTGATCCAGCCTTTCCCCAAACCATCTCTTCCATGTTGTCTTTCAGGACAAGAGGTGGCACAAGCTGTCCCTCAGCATGGTCCCAGAGCAGCAGCACAATTGCCAGGAGAACTGCGTGCCCTGGGAGTTTGGGTTCTGTGTGGCCACAAAAGTCCCAAAAGATGTGTTTCCAGAGGCAACACAGTTGAAGATGTTCAAGGCAGTCTTCTCATCATGGAAGGATCAAATAAAGATATTGATAGAATTAATGTCTCTCTTGAATTTCTGTTCCTATACCCACATTCTTCAATCTTATCAAAGGAGAAAAAAATGAGAATCCCTCTTACTGAAGATTAAGAACATTTTGTTTTGGGTAGTATTTTAAGGGACTTTCTTTAATTGCTTACATTTGTTAATAACACTAGGAAATATGAGTTATTATTTATTTCATGGTTTTTATGAAGGAAGTAGTTTGGCTGTCTTTTCTGCATGTGTTCAGGTATTGGCAGTTTGAGGAAAATTATCAATGTGATATACAGCCTTGCTTAATATTTAACACTGTTGAACAGGATGGCTGTAGGAGGTGCGGAAGTGTTTAACTAGATACACAGTACACATGTCCCACTGAACTCTGGAACAACCTTTTATGCAGGGGTATATTTGACCATAGAAATTCTCACAATGAGATAACAATGAAACGAAATAGGAAATAATAGTTTCTATTTCCACAATCCTTGAAGTTCTATGTCATTGGTTTGGCTACAAATAAGTACAAAATATACTTTTGGAGTATTCTGGAATAAGTGACATCTCTAATTGCTATACCTTCCACATCAGTCCTCGGTAGTAACATTTCTTTCTGTAAAGAGTTCATTACTATCCAAGCAAACTCCAGTATGTTTTGGACCATAATGTAGGAGTCTATGAGCAAAGAAGAGGTGAGGAACTGCTGGAGTGCAACTTCTCTCTTGTTATATCTATTTCTTACTGGGATCCTAATTGTCCCCTATTTGTGGGTTCCTGGACTTCCTCAGGCCAACTGTGGATTTCTCCTTGCCATAGGATAAACATAGGAACCAGTCTGTTTTCTCACTCCAGGTTTACATAAAAGTTCAAGTGCATCTTCCTTCAAACTGAAAAAAAAAAAAATCTTGCTCTGTTAACTCTCTTTTCACTCTTCTGTGGAAACTGAGAGTCACTACCCAGGCAAATCCAGTTACTTTCTGTGAATCTAAAATATTCAAGTACCTGAAAAGTCACTGCCTGCAGGCAGCAGCTGGGCAGTGGTTTTTTGTATTTCTCTGTGCAGAGGATGACCAGGATGAATATTTGCTGAGACCTCGAGTCACAGCTCCTTTCTTAAATATATTCTTCACACAGTAACAGAACTGACAGAGCACCAAAATTCATGTTGTGAAGTCTGATTTTCACATATCTAGAAATATTTCTACGGCAAAACAAGGAAGTTTAAGGGGCTTTTTTATGTTAAAAGCACCATACTATGTTGTTTGGTAGGCTACACACTACTGAGAAGCAGATAATTGAAATATTGTGATATCTCTTATCTCTTTAAGTTCTCCCAAGACTTTCTTGGCCTAATGCTGGACACGACAACAGCATGATCACAGAAATTACTACAGGATAATTCAGAGGCTCCTCTGTTATCTGGTGAGCTTGAGGACCAGAAAGAAATCTAAACAAAGGATCATGAAACCCAGTATACTCTGGTTTACCAGCAAATGTAAGACACACCGGCACACATCAAAGTCACTCTATTGTGAACCACACACCAGAAAGTAATTTTAAAAAAAAAAAACAAAAAAACATTTAAAGGAACTTCTAGACAACCAGTAGTCAGTCCTGTCTGATTGTTGACTCAACAAAATAGGGTAAAAAATACTAGCTATTAGACAATGAAAAGGCAAAATGGGTTACTCTTTTTGTGTACTAACCAGAAGATGTGAGACTGAGTGTATAATTTCTGTTGGTCAACCTCAGCCTTGCTGAAAACCAAGCATGTACAGTTCAGCTGTGACTCCAAGATCCAATCTTTGAGATGAGTTTGAAATGGCACTGATTCCATGAGTTAAGTTCAGGGCCTGTACCAATTTTAGGAAGCATTAAGAAGTAGTAAAACATACCATTAAGTGGTGCAAAATGTCTCATCCCCTATGCTGGGTGAACCACAAGAACCTTATATGGAGGGGTTAAACACTGGGATATAAAGGAAGAGAAAAATCTTACTGTTCTTGTCCATCACACTCTCCTGTGTTCAAGAGTAGAGCTGGGATACTCAGTCAGGTGAAGAAATTTTTTTTGTTATGAGAGATGGTGTCATAAAATGGGAAGCTATACTCAGATACTCAGGTGGAAATTGTTCTTGTGTTACATATAAGACTGGACAAACAGCTGGCATAGAAACAAATATTGTTAACCAATAGATGAAGTTGACCGAAGATCAAATGGGTATAAATTAGCAATGAATAAAGTGAAACTGAAAATTAGGATAAAAACCCAAACCAAATCTGTTACAGTCACCAGAGTTATGGACATAGTTGACCTTTTCCTAACTGGTGATCATAACATCTTCTCCAACTTAACTTTCCATTCTCAACCACAATCTCTCATCTTCATTCACATTCACCAAAATTGACCAGCAATTAACTGAGTGACCTAATGTCATGTTTCCATTTGGGAACAGTACAGTGTTTTGCTTAGCTTAAAATAGTCCATGTCGACATTGTCAAATCTTTTTCTTTTTTTTTTTTAATATCAAATATTTCAGTGTTTGCTGCACTTTGGGGTAAAGCAAATGCCAAAATTATAATTTGTCCTTGTGCGTGGAGGTATGAGTGGTCTTACTCTCCATAGAATATCTGTTAACCTGGAAAGATTTGTATGCTGTTATGATTCAAGGAGTATAATTCTTTAAAATGTTGCGGGACATAAACAGAGGTGTACCTCTGTTTATGTTATACCTCACAATTTTTGTGAACAAAAAAATCAGGGATGGTGCTGCTTAATGCTAGAGAATAATGCTGAACTTCATCTTCATGGTACACTAATGAATGCTTTTATAGTTATCTATAGCCATCTTGGCTTCTTCATTCTGTATCAACTACACAAAATGCATTTCAAATTAAAAATAGGAAAGTGCTGTTAAAAAGTCCAGGGACTTCCTGATATTAATTCTGTTTGGATTTTACCTTTCAATGATGAAGAAAGGTTTATAGTATTGTTGTCATTCCCAGCTGACATCTGAAACACTTAACGCAGAAGTATAACTCTCCTGTAAAAAGTTTCTAGAGCCAGCAAAATATGGGCATTATTCCCATGACTACTCCTTGTATATTTCCTCTTTGGCAACACTGACACACTTTAACCTGTCTCAATTGCTAAGATGTCTCAAGTGAATTCATCTTCGTTAATGATGAATTAATTTCCTCCGTGTGACTCATCCCTGTGGTTGGTATGTATCCACTGCAGACTGCTAGAATACCTAGTCATGTAAACCACAAGACAGGAAAACCCTCTGGTGTGTAGAATTTTAGCCATAGGTCTTGTATTTGGGAAATCATACTAGAAATCTCTTTAAAAGAGTTTCTGGCAAAATGTCCCATGCTTCCAAGTTGTGTGTCATAAAGAAAAATCTCTAAAAGACGTTTTACTGACCTGTCTTCTTTTGGTTTTTCCTGTTTTGTCTTTTGGTCTTCAGTTATTTAGCTCTGGGGAGTATAGAAGCCATTCAATTAATTTTTATGCCACTTCTTGGCATTTTCTACCATACATCCCCATTAGACTCAGGAATACATGTAAAATTTTGGCTTTTTAAAGCTAACTAGATAAATACCCATGGAACTTATTTGTGCATATAGAACATTTTTATTAACTTTGAATTTTCTATGCTAGGAGTTGGGACATGCTGGCAGATCACCCACCACATACAAGGACACCTGTTTTACAAAGTGAACACCTCCTTCCACTTAAATTTTGCTTTGTTCATGGTATATATTCAAAGAAAAATGGGATGATTTATATTAGTGGGTTGGAGGATCTAACAAGCAAAACATATTGATTAGAGAAAACAGGTATTTTTAGTAACAGTCCTGATGGTCTCTGAAACTGCTTTTCCATTATATAGACTTTATCCATTCCCTGAGTTCTCCTCAAATGAGGCTAAAAAATTGATTAACTCCCGCCAGGCTAAAACAAAGCTTCTGGGACTAAGTGTCAGTATCATGCCCACGAAGATTGGCAAGAAATCAAGTAACCAAGGCAGAAATTTCTCTATCTGCTCAGTCCTTACCAGTTACCTTTCAGTTCAACTACCAGCTTTCTTCATATCCTACACCAGTCCCAGGCTAATCAACAAGTTTAGCAGGTTAGCAATATGGTTAGCTCAGGGCCTGAGATCATCATATCATTTCAGTATTGTCAAGGTGTTATTTCAGAGACAGATAATGCATCACTTGCTCATGAAGCTACCTGTTCGCTGGGGAAGGAGGACAAATAATTGAAAAAGCTCATCCCCACAAGTAAAGATTCCCTCAGCTGAATCAGAGCCCAAGACCCATCAATAACAAGGATGCTAATGCCTATCAACTTCTGACTGAGTTTTATAGATTCTTATTTACACTTGAAATTAAATTCTACTGGAAGGCTTTCCTGGAGACATTTTACAAACAGAACAAATTTGCTCTTTTGTGTCTTCCATGTTTTCGGAAGTGACACAAAAGAGAGAAACTAAGAAATAAAGCATAACAGAAAGATGGATAGGGGCATGCATGGATAGATAGATAGATAATATAGTTTATATTTAAAAGGACCGGCAAATCAGTTATTACAAAGAACATGCTAAATTTCCTGGGATTTTGCATGCTCATGAAATGGATCCATAAGGGAGAGGGAAGCAATATTTCTGCTATTCAAGTATGACAAATATCAGATATTAAAATGCTACCTTTTCTTATTGCTTATATTTTTCAGAGAGAGAAAGTATGCTCATATCCAGGGTGGAGGACTTTTACTGTGTTTTTTTTCTCATCACAATAAAGTTACATTTTAATTTTGTATCCTAGGAAATATACCAGTACATGCTTAGCTGATAAGATACACATGTAGTAAGAGTGTACTGTCCATATCATACATTCCTTACTTTCTGTAAGAGGTTTCATAATCTACTTGTACTAACAGTAGATTGGAAAAACAACTTTTGGATCCGTGACCCATGATATACCTCAGGAATGTAGACAAGAGAAAGACATGGACAGTATCAGAAAAAATTAAAGTTTCTTGTCTTAAGACACCTACAGTTGTCAATCTGATATTTTATTATATATTTAATATGTGAGAGGTAACTTTAAAATACATATATTATTTTTTTACTTGAGTAAAAGCCAAAGTGTAGATGTTTTTTATTTTTTCAAGTTCAGTATCAATTTTGGACAAAATGAATTTTTTCTTTTCTTGGACTGAATTCTGAATGTTATATACACTATTGTTCCTCAGAAACAGAGGATACAAGGAATAGGGGAGGGAGCAGTACCCATACCGAGCAGAATAAATGGGCTTTCAAAGCTGGGAAAAGCTTTGTCTTTGCTTTCTGATTACTCTATCTTTGTTTACAAACACCAGATGTCTTAACAAGACCTCACTTTTTGCCACATATTTTCTTTCCTGATGAATCATTCCACCCATTTTAAAACCAAGAAAATGCCAGTTCTGTTTTATTTTAAGGTTACCTTTCAGTGAGCTCCATTTAACGCGCTACTGTAGCTCAGAGGAAAGCTGTTGGGAACTTGTGAGTCTACTGAATACCTATCTTTTAAAAATGAAGGGGGAAAAGGTTGCATTAACTTAATATTAACAACTTGAGAACACAGTGTCTCTTACCTCTCATCCTCTTTCCACTGCACAGACTATTAACAGAGCCATTTTGGAGGTGCTGACAGCAGCTGGTACATTTGGAGACAGTATCCTGGTGCCATCTGTGTCTCTCTAGTTCCAGCCAAATTAGTCTCCTGCCCAGTTGCAGAGTGGAGAGGAGGAGCTGAGAGTGACAGGGAGCCTGGGCAGGTGGGGAGTGGGGCACTGAGGACAGCAGTAGAGTCAGATCCATGCCAAGGGTTTTGGCTTAGCTGTGTCCCAGCTGCTTTTATGGACAGGCAATCTCTTCAAATGACCTGATGGTTAGCTAACACAAAAATCTACACCCTCAGAATAGAGCTTTGTCTGCAAATATTCTAGGAAACAAAGAGTTTGGGGGACTGTCTGCTGGCTCATATTCATGGCATAGCATGGTTGCCCCAGTCTCCCCAGCATCCCACTGTCCATTAGAAACATCCCTTCATTTGTTTCCTGTTCATGTTTGAGCACTGCCTGTGAGAGTCCTGCTTGATACATAACAAAACTGCTGGGGAGAGTGCTAACAATTAAACAGTAGAGACAATCAAGTCCTTCTCTTAGTCCTGTCTCCATCTTTTCCATCTTTTCCATTTCCATCTCAACATCTTTTATGCCTGCACATGGTCCACAGCTGGTTTTATTCAGAGACAAAGAGAAACAACCTGAGCAATACTATGGTGACAATAAGCATTTCATTGATGGCAAAATCTGTCAAAGAGATCCTTGCTTTACCCTTTGAATATTTCTCAACATTAGCACTTTGAGACAACCAAGCGCTTGAACATGTAGGCATGTGGAGAGTCTTGAGAGAGACTTGGTGCATGCATTTGATTTCTCACAATTTATTCCTTCTTTTTTTCCTTTTTTTCTTTTTTTTTTTTTTGGAACAGCAAAATAATCTCTTTAGACTGCTATCACATAAACTGGTGATTATAATTTAGTTCATTCCTGTTAGCATAATTGCTATTTGGGTGAATTCCAAATTGTGGTGAGCTTAGCTGTTACACTGTAGGTAGCTAAGTCATGTTTGATGGCAAATAATAATCTGTGGTAGACATGGAATGGCTTCCTTGCTCACCAAGGAAAGCAGCTTAAAGCTTTGGGGAGCCCAAGATACTTTTCACCTGTGTTCTCATGCTTTTAGGACTAGGGTAATGGCTAACACTGAATGGCTCAACTGACCAACACCTTCTGTAGTGATTATTCTTTCACTTGGCTCAATAAATTTGGCTGGGGAGTTTAAAAGTAATATGTATCTATTTGCATTGAAAAAGCACTGGCATGACAATTCATATCGTGTCTTCAACATAGTTTTCCAAGCTAAAGCTTTTTTTCCCAGAGATAAGAGATTAGTTTTATAATTGTGAGTCATGCTGTAGAAAACTAACAAAAAGATACATTAATAAAAGTCCTGCTGATATAATAGGTGTCCTTTGAGACTGACTGCTGTATATGTTTCTCAAGACACAAAAGATCTTTCATCTGTGATAATCAGGACTGCAGATTAGTAGAAGAGCAATTTAGGGCTCTATCTCTAGATACTAGAGATGTGAAGGAAACATAAAATGTCATTGACATAAAAGAGTGTAAGTGAAGTTACAGCCTACAGCTGTTTGGACAGAGTATCCAAGTTTCCTGTAACTTTTAATTACTTCTATGATTATCTGCTGGAAGTGCATGTGTGCCTGTGTGCATGTGTGATTTGTGGGATTGGCTAAATAATGGATTGAGGTATGCAAACCTTCATAGAAAAATATTGGAGAATTGCTAGAAATTCTGTAGGAAGAAAAGAAAGTACCACCTTTGCTTATGTTCATGGAATGAGAAACTGTACAGTATTCATGCTAAGAGTGATTAAAGTAAAAAGTGATGCAAACAAAAAGAGAGGAGGCAGTTTTGCTCCTCTTACTGTGTCGCTTTGTTTAAGGAAAATTCAAAATGAGTTCCTCTCTGCTGAAGTAAACTCTGAAGACTCCCCACTGAGCCAAAAGAGGGAGTTTTACAGTCCCATTCACTTTTCTTCTGCTTTCCCAGCATTGTGTCAACCTTTGCACTGTGTCACACATCCGCAGTGCAAGGCACAATACAGCTGCCATGCTCAGATTGGAGACAGGAGAGAAGAATCAAGTAGTTTTTCTCAAAAAACTGCAGTCTGGACTTGTTCTGATGCACATCTCTCATTTGGCTCTGCTATCCAGATGCGCTTTGCTTCTAGTGTCTCAATATGGAACTTATTTTGTTTGAAAGCTCTAACATTTTAAATGAGAATCTGGTATGGTAATTAACTGTTCCAAAAATGAATACATTCAGAGAAACACAGCAGGCTAAAAGAAAAGAGATCACAGACAAGGGACAGAATGAGGCTATTTATGTGTTAAGTCTCCTAGGAGTGTTTTTTTATATTTGTCTGCAATTTCAGTAGTTGTTCTTGAGCCACTATTGCTAAAAAAAGAAAATAAAAGGAGGAAGAAAAAATTAATAGATATTAAACAAAACAAAAAAAGAAAAGGAAACATTGGAGCCTAAGATCAGTTTTTCACAAGTGAAGCAAATTTAAAGTAGTCACAGAAAAAAATTCTGACTTTTCAGTGTGTTTTGTTATTCAAGAGCACCATACACAATTTCTTAGCATGAGTAAAATAAATGCTAATTGAATATGATTCTAATCGTGATTGATTTTCCAAATGATATAAAGAAGACATCATCCTGTATTGCACTCCAGAGAGAATACATGACACTCTGTAGGTGAAAATCACTGTAAATGTTGGAGAAAAAAGAAGAAATAGAAAAAAATCCATAAGCCCCTTTGTGATTTGCAGGCCAGATACCATAAGACCTTCCTGAAATACACTTTTATTCAAAAACAGTAACAAAAAAAAATATTATTTTTTTAGTAGAGAACCTAGGAGCAGATGATATCTTTAAATGAAAGCTCCTATATTTACTGAAAACTGGATATGTTTATTAAAAAATACTTGTTAAAAGAATTAATATCATCATTTATAAAGTTCAATTTTAAGCAGTTGTTAGTAAAAATCTGCAGTATAAGAAAAAACATATCTTGAAATTTTCAGAATAATAACAAATTTACATGCTCACGATACTAAGTCATTATCAGAACAGTCAGTAAACATAGTAGCTTGATAAAAAAGTATGTTGTCTGAAGAACTTCTGTTATCTCAGAGACAGTTTACTGGTGAAAAAAATTTCCAAAGTAAATTGAATGAATCAAGGAATAAACAAAATCAAAGCCATATATTGCCAATATTGTTAATGTATGCTTTTAAATTTATCTTCTAATTCCTTTTCCATCTTTTGTAGTAGCAACATATGGAGCAAGCAATGACATCTATAGTTAAGACAACAAGTTCTGCTGCAAACCTTATGCAATCCATTGGGATGGAGATTTCCTGTGATGAGTACAGCACTGTTCAGCCAGCTCTGCTGCAAACACTTGCATACTCCTGTTTCCCTTTTCCTTTCTTGTTCTCCAGTCCTCCGAGTCTTGCACAGTCTTTTGAACAGGAGCATTTTAGACACAGCTTTATCCTTCAGCTTAAGGGAAGAAGGGACTCGGTGATGCCAGGGCTAGAGCTGTTTGTGCTGCTTGACCATCTCACGGGGTGTGAGGAGCTGTGTGCACCCTGAGGTAGTGCCCTTTCCCCCCAGACTCAGATCTGGGTCCATGGTTTCCAAGTTTCCTTTTTGGGGAGGAGAGGGATCCTGGCATGAATTCAGAATGTAGCCAGCATGCTCCCAGTTCTCACAGTTCAACTGCAGCCAAAATTTCACAGATGCCTGATATGTCCATTCAAATGGACTTGGGCTTGATCACAGGCAGTTCAGAGAAAATCTTTGCTCTATCAATAGTTACAGTCAGCTAAACATGCAGAGCATTAAAAATTGCAAAGCACAGAAAGCACAAAAACAATGAGAAAAACAGATTTTGCTGCATTAAGATGTGGTGATACTTCACTTGGACTTGACTCTCTAACTGGTCTTCTCGCTCCAAAAATTACTGCAGCTGTAAACAAGTCATGATCAGTGTTTGGGTATATAAAAATTAACAAATATCTGAAAGTCAGGACTCTCTGAAAAGAAGTAAAAAGATAAAGCCCCATAAGAGTGCTCAGAGGCTGAGGTAGTGGAGACCAGAAAGAAAACCTGAATTTTCCTCTCCTTAACACATACAGTGAAATGTGCCATTGCACTGAGCAGTAAAACATTCATAACTAATAAATAGTGAGCCAATCATGGATGTTCTTGCTACATTTTTGTGTAATGTTAAAGCGAATACTTTCCAATAAGTAAGAATATTTATTGCATAAATAACTAGAATATTTAGATTTACAGTAGTGAACAGTAATATATAAAGCTGCAGAAAAGATTTTTCCAAGTACAGAGAATAAAGAGGATCATTTTCCTGGAAACAAGTTGCTTTGAGATTGTTTATGTAAAACATCTTTTCTCTTTATTTTGGGTGCAGATAGCATTAGCCAATCAGTACGCTGGAGGCAGAGTACTTGGGAGACAGAAATATGAGTGAGCCATTCTAATGTATTATAGAAATAGCTGGGGCCTCTGTGATGAACTGAAATGTCAGTAATGTCTTAAACATTGTCAAAATCATAAAAAGACTTTTTGTCAAACTGCAAGGAAGCAACAGTCTGTGGCCACCAAAGCACCCCCCTCCTCCCAGTGCCTCCCAGCTGGAATTTGGACTGTGACTGGGGACTTGAGATAAGACTATTGTCTAATTATCTCAAGTTTGAGGAGAAGTAAACAAGACTCAGGAAAGAAGAATGTATCTGTGTTAAGAATCAGCCCCAGCTAGGATCAGAATGTGGTGAGGCAGAAGAGTTTTGGGTGTGCAGTGGTGAAATCTCTCCACCCCAAACCAAAGGAGTAACCCCCTGCNGTATATTAATCTATTGGACTCTTTTTTTGGGAAACCCTCACCACCAATAAGACCAGGAGAACCGGACTGACAGGATGCTGCCGGGTTACATGGAGTGATGAAATTTTTCTATTTTAATCTCTCTCTGTCACTTTCTTTCTTCTCCCCCACCCCTTCCTTTTCCCTATTTCTTTCTATCTCTCTTTCTGTGTCTCACATTTACCATTAAATAAAAACCATATTATTGACTTTGGCATTTGGTCTTGTTTATACCTTAGTTTGGGCAGAGGCATTTCTAATAATTTTAATAACCATATCATAACAGCCCCCTTTACCAGAAAAAAAAAAATTGGGGGTGGGGGAAAAAACAAAAAAGCCTAAAACATAAAAACCAACACCCAAACCCCTGTTCTTTATTCATGGACAAGAACTACAGGTTATACAGAAATGCATAGATAGCCCCTAAGGAAGGACGAAAGAAGGATTTTTTTACACAGAGATTGATCACCTGCTCACATTACTGAACTAACATCTAGATACCCTTTCACATGCACAAATCTCATCCACCAACACACTCATTCGTTGTGTTGCAGCAGTCATTTCTATAAGCGAAGGCACCCAAACAATTTCTGCTACAGGTCTCAATTTTCAGTCCTTGAAAACTGGCAATTTCATGATACACTGATTCATTTTGTCTTATTTCACTGCATCTTGGATGCCCTCTGAACTATGCTTTCTCAAATAACAAAGCCTACTGCTTTCTACTCTTTTTATCAAGTTTTAAAAAAACCCCTGTCCTTTCACACTGAAATCACCGTCTACCATGTTGATGGATATTTCTCTTTTCTGGAGGCTACAGGCAGGAAAGAAGCTCCTCATGCCAAAAATTCCACGCCCTTAAGTAGAAAGATAATAGTTAGGGGATTATGGTAGTTTTGGTAGGTTTTTGGGGGGAAGATTGCTGGGGAGAGAGGTGTTACATTCATTGTTTCTCTCTTTGATTAATTTTTGCTTTATGAAAAATTGTACTGGAAACACACTGACAACAGTGATCAACAAGTGTCCATGGAATCATATAACAATGGGGCAAAACTATCACAGCTTCTTACCTCAAGGATCTCCTAGCTCATTCCCAGTTCAGTAATCTCCTCAGCTGAAGGCTGTTTAAGAGACCTCACTGAAATTTTTTCTTCCATGTATTAATTTGACTGATTCTTGAACTCATGAAAGCTGTGATCTTTGCAGCAGTCTATGGGAAGGAATCCCATAGAACCTGTAGATGTGATGTGGAGAAATGCTTGAGTTGTTTGGTTTGAGCCGATCGCTTGCTCGTTTGGTATGCAGCACTGCCAGGGTCAGTTCAGCTACTGCTCCGCCACAATGCAAGGAATTCCTGCATATTTATAGTTATTTGGTCTTGTACCCACCCTGTCATTTACCTTAAATTGTTCTTTTTCCCTCACTGTGTTTTACCCACTTTGACCTACTGATGGGAAGATTTCATTGGGTGAAACCATGTTATTTTAGACTTTGATTGTAACATGGGTATTCCACTTCCCTGATGAATTTTCTCTTCTTTGCACACACTCCCATTTCAGCTTATGATGCTGGAGTTTGGCTGACTAAAACGGTGTAGAGTATTTAAATTATGACATGCTCAGGGTCTTGCGCAGTACAGTCATACTTTCTTATTTCTACTGGAAAAGCTTTCTCCAGTTTTCATCATAGGATTGCCTTTCCTTCTCTCCAGTGCTATTTTATAGTCATGCAGAAGCTGACTCATGCACCCAGTTTTTCTTCTTCCCTTATTTACCACTGGTGACCTATCAGAGCCTTAATAATCCTTCAGTACATGACCCTCTCTACCATAATGTCACTTGCTATCCGGGTCACCCAAATTTTCCTGCATGGCGTTCCCATCTCCCCATTATTGAGAATGTTTTCCAGCTTTGAAGCACCATTTGAACAGCCTAGCTGCACATCTTTTAAAAAGTGGCTCTTCCACAAACCTAAGCCTTTAACCTGACCCTCCCTGAAGCCTCTCTTCTGGGAGGTGTTTTGCTGTACCAGCTCAATTTGAAGCAATAGAGGTAAGCTTCCTTGAGGGCAGCATATTACATGCTCAAGATTACAGAAATGAAAGTGTTTGAAGGAAATGTGGTCTATTTAGCACAGCAAGCCACATGTCAGGGTCCTATGAGGCTGAGCTATATTAAGGAGCAAATGTCAAGACATAGTACACTTCTGGCAGGCACAGTGCCTCTCATGGGCACAGGGAAGAGTGCTGAAACAGGCTTACTACAACTATGAGAGAAAGGGGTAAATGGTCATCTCAGTTCCCCAGTCCAAATGCCATCAAAATAAATTTAAAAAAACATGCTCACTTTAATGGAGACTGAGTTAGCTATGGCCATATCATCACAGTTCACTTTCTTTAGAGTTTGTTTCCTTCTTTTCATGTTCAGTTATTGTATTTTGTTGTGGTTTAACCCCAACTGGCAACTTATGCACCACACAGCTTGTCCCTCACACCCTCAGCAGTGGGATCAGAGACAGAATTGGAAGAGTAAAAGTAAAAAATATTTGTCTGCTGAGGTAAAGATCGTTTAACAGGTGAAACGAAATCTATGCACACAAGCAAAGCAAAACAGAGAATTCATTAACCACTTCCCATGGGCAGGCAGGTGTTCAGCCATCCCCAGGAATGCAGGACTCCATCACATGTAACGGTAACTTAGAAAGTCAAACACCATAACTCTGCACATCCCCATTCCTTGTTCTTCCCCCACCTTTATATCCTGAGCATGATGCCATATGGTATGGAATATCCCTGTGGTCAGTTGGGTCAGCTGTCCCAGCTGTGTCCCCTCCCAACTCCTTGTGCACCCCCAGCATCCTTGCTGGTGGAGTGGTGTAAGAAGCAGAAAAGGCCTTGGCTCTGTGTAAGCCTTGCTCAGAAATAATAGAAACATCTTTATCTTAGCAGCAGTGTTTTCAGCACAAATCCGAAACATAACCCCATAATAGTAACTACAAAGAAAATTAACTCTACCCCAGACATTCACAGCACATATTTTTATTCTTATTTTATTTTTTAATAGTCTTTAGCTTTGGTGCTACAAAGTAGTTGTCAGTTTCCACGGAGCCACTCACCTGCTCTCCCCACCTACCAGCAATGAGAATAACTGATCACCTCAAATCTGAAATTACTTCTGCATTGTCTACATGACAGTTTCAGTGCCAGAGACTGTGAAAAGATGTGAATATGTGTTAAAACAGATGATAAGTAAAATCTGGCAACAGGTTTCTTCTAACAGAATCCCCCCCTCAGTCCAATCTGTAGAAGAAGCTGGGATTGTATTTTGTACCATATTTTATAATGGCCCTCTTCCAAAACCTCCTTCTCCAAAGGACAGATCATTAAAAGGCAGTGACGAAATTCAAAACTTCCATTTCTAAAAGAGATGTGCAATGTCTGGGCTTTTCCATATTCCAGATATAGATATGAGAGGTAGGAAATAATCCACAGAGAACTATTCTGTCATAACATGTATATTGGAAAGATTAATTACAAGAGCATAAAAAATGCGAAACCTTGTCATAAGAATGGTGTTACTCAGAACTGTGAAAATGCTGGAAGAAAAAAGGTCTGCAAAGTATTAATTTGAATTTAATATTAATTGGCTTTCTTATATTCATGCTACTTTTTCCAAACACTGTTTGCCTGTGCATTCACAGGAAACAAATTTTCTCTCATATGCTCTGTGAACAATGTCGGTATTACTGTTATGAGGAGTCAAAGCTAATTTCTTAGATTCTTATATTAGTCATAGCAACAACCACACTATGTTTGCTGGCAGAGGATTTTTTTATCCACCAACACAGCAAACTCAGGCAGGCACCTTAGATTCAAACCAAGTTTTTTCTGATACTATTGTCACCTCCAACTGCGACACACTTGCTGGTGATACCAGCACCAATGTGCAAGATAAAAAAAAGTTCTGTGTGTTTGTTTCTCAAATGTCTCCTAATACTGATGTTAATGCAACCTGATTTTTGTCAAGAAGGTACAAGAGATGACTTGACAATTGTTTTACTTACTGACAGTAAGCCTATAAAAAACTGGTGAAATGGTGAAACATGCTCAGACCTTGCAAATACTTACTGTGCAAATTCTATTTCTTTCCATTACAGTATTAACTTGACTTCAGAGGAAGAGAGAACTAGGCTAAAACAGAACAGTGAGATTTCTATTTTCTCTACTTTTTCACCCATTCAGTCCTTGAAGTATGAAGTAAAAGACTGAAGCATCTAAGTTTGTACAATCAGCCATGATTTTCAATAGGTCAGGGATTCATCATGTGCCAATGGTAGGAGCAAATTTCCACATTCCTGTTCAGGAATGAGGTCTCTAGAATTAAGTCTGTGCCAAAAGGTGTTTTCAAGAAAACATCACAATGGCCTTCATGCAGTAGAGCATTTAACACTGAGTGGCTGAAAATTCCTGAAGAGAAATATTTTCATTTCTAGAGTTAAGCTCATGCCCATCTCATTATTAAATGAAGCACCACATGAAGAGAACATCCAGTCATGTGAAAACACAGATATGAGGCTGTATCTTTGGGCACATGATTTTTTGTTATTTATCCCTCTTCTTTTATCTTTTTTTTTCCCCCCCTCTTTATAATAGACTACTGTTTCATGGTAGATATACACACAAAGTTAGATATACACACAAAATGAACATCAACACATTGATTTCAGCCTTATCTCCATCTGAATGTTCGGGAAAAAAACAAGATTAATTTACCTGAGCAATAAATCCTCCCAAAGTTCTTGCTTTATCAACAAATTTAATGGGAATTTTGAATAATAGTCCTAGATGCTTACAGACATGGTACATTTAATACATTAAATAAAAATACACAACTAAAGGGGGAAAAGCTTTTGTATCTATTAGCCAGAAGATATAATTATCTAATAGGGTGTTTTTAAGTCTTTCAAACCAACATTTCTAGGCCAATAGACAGATTTTAGCTAGACAGCTTTCACTCAATAATAGAACAGGATAGTATTTCCAACCACATTGCCTGTAAAAATGGTTACAATGCATTTTTATGACCTTCTGTCTCTTTGCCCTGGTATCCAAGGTACAGTGACACACAGGGTCTCAAATAACTCCCACAGAAGGATTGAAAGCCAAAATGTTTTCAACCTTTAGTAATTGTGCCAGAGCACCCATGACTACCTCTCTCACTCTTTATCTTTCATCTGAACCAAGAGGTATTGCTTTGCTGTTTTAAAAACAAAGCATAAAGCAAGGTTTAATATGACACATTCAGTATAATAATGATGTTGTTTTCAACAATTTTTTTCACTGTTATGTGAGAAAATTACATTTCAGTATCATGGTAATATTATTTTAATGTGAACACCATCTCTTTGAATCAACAGTTGGCCTCAATTTCTGATGTGAGCAGAATGGATTTTCATTTCTGGACAGGGATGTCATTGTCTTAAAGAGTAACTGGTTCTGTTTCTTTAATGTTAGTGTCTTCCCCCATATGACAGAATGTCTGATGGCAATCTCTGTCATAAAGTAAGCAGAAACTAGCTATTAAAATACCAGAATAGGAATAGTTTTACTTCTCCTTTTCTATTCATTACTCTTCTATCACTTTTTGCTAAATAGAAATGCTTCTCAGTTTTGTTATTTCCCCATAGGGTGAATTTTCCCTTCTCCTCTTTGTAGAATCATTGAGTCATTAAGTCTGGAAAAGACCTCTAAAATCATTGAGTCCAACCATTAACCAAGTGCTGCCAAGCCCACCATGGCAACATCTACAAGTCTTTTTAATGCTTACAAGGATGGTAACTCTACCACTTTTCTTGGCAACCTGTCTCAACTCTTGACAATGCCTTCCTTGACAAAATTTTCCCGAATATTCAATCTAAACCCTCTCTGGAACAATCTGAGGCTGTCTTGTCTTGTCATATCACTTGTTATGTGGGAAAAAAAGATTGATCCCACCTCACCACAACCTTTTTTCAGATACTTGTAGAGAGCAATAAAGATCCCCCTGAGCCTCCTTGTCTCCAGACAAATCAAACCCAACACCTTCTGTGCCAGATTTGTGCTCCAGACCCTTCCCCTGCTCTGTTGCTCTTCTCTGTCTCTAGCACATTAATGTTTTCTTTGTAGTGAGGGACACAAAACTGAACACAAAATTTGATAAACTGCTTCATATATTGTCTCCTTCGTGTATATTAGGTCTCCTTCACCAGTCGTTTTAAAATGAAATTAAATAGGGTGTCTTTCATTTTCAGGAGAAAGCTGTTCTTCCTGTCAGCTATACTGTAACATATTTTTATACAGTGGTTTGGACTGAGTGCCAAGCACTTAGGCAAGAAACCTTACAGAGTTAAGAGGCAACAATTGTGAATTAGCTGGATGAGCAATAAACAACAAAAAATATACGTCTTATAAATATAGCATTTCTTTACCCTTTGCCATAATCTTTATCATATTTTAATATAACCCATTGCTCTCTTAAAATAAAATTTTCTTCTTCTATAATAATTTATTTCAATGAGTAGAAATGCCCTACTGGACTCAGCTCTGACATCATTCTGTTGCTGCAGGTTATTCTGGACAATGACAGCGAAACTCTGCTCTGAACAGTAGGGCAGAACTAGACAGTACTTACCACTAATAAAGGAGACAGAGTCCAACTATATCGCTCATTACTACCACAAAAAACCCTACAGTTTGTACATTTGCAGATCACATGAAAGAAAATAAGCAATGGATTGAACACTTCACTCCCTTTATTTATTTTCAAAAGGATCTTCTCACTTTCCTTCCTTTCTGATTCATGCTTCCAAAGCAGAGAGCCTCATACACAGAACATCCCCCCCCCAAATATTTCTCTTAAATATTTTTACTATTATTTGAGTTTTGCATAGAGAATATAGAAGTATAAACGAACAGCTGCATTTTAGGTGGTGAGTCAAATTTCTTGTTCTGAGTCTATGTTCTGTCATTTAGCAATGTGTTTCTCATGGAGGAAGTAGGCAGAAGCTGGACTGAGAGAAACATTCTGTTTCCCCTAGACCTTAACTAAAGTAGATGAGTAAAGTGGTGACATCCAAACACTTACTGGAATTTCTTTCAGCTACTACTAGTTACCAAATTATGCCCAACTTTTATTTCAGGAGTTTTAACCGCTGTGAGCCAAAACCATGCGTTGGGCTGTGGCAAGATTTTAGCAGTACAGAGGACTGAGTTGCAGTTCCCAGGAATGTTCTCGGACAGTCTTTGACTTATTTCAATAGAAGGTATTGTAAAGTAAGTCATCTGGTTCTGTCTGAGACACACTATGCTATTTCAGGGATGGATTGCCAGGAGTTGTCTACAACATGCAAATAAATCATATGCTTTTGGGCCAAGAAATAGAATCTAAGGGGAATATAATTCCCTGCAGCCTTTAGCATCCCCAGTGAAAGTAGGTACCTTTCCCTGTCCAGGGACTTGAGCTAAGATTTTTACGTTCATATCCAGTTACCACCAACCAGACATGGCATGACTGCTTTTACTATATCCATCACACTTTCATGAAAATTATATCAAGTCCATATTGTTTCGTAAGATTCATTTAACTCAGTAGAAATGTAACCTACTCCCATGGAATAAAGTGAAAGTCTAGAGTTAAAATGTTTGGTGACATGACAGTGTCCACATCTGCTGTTACTGATGGGGGAGCAGTAATCTTCTATTAAATTGCAGTGAAAGATTTTGTACATTCTGTTTTAACTTGGTGGTTTAACTAAGCATTTTAAGTCCAAGTCTGTTGGGGAATCACAAGCAGAAAAATAAATAGTAATGTACTGATTGCTAATAAATGAGTAACCAATTTTTTTTGCATATGTATGTCACAATTCTTCACAAAGCCCCATTCACCATTTCTGTTTTTGTATTTCAGAAAGTTATTTGGGGAAATCCACTAACTGGCCATGAGAAAAGAAAGAGAGAAAAAGTGGAATTTCCATGAGCTGCTGTTCAAGTCTTGACTTCTTTAAAGGAAAAAACCTACAATATTTTACTGTTAGTCATCAGCCTCAATGTTGTTTTGCATCTTCAGTTTCCTTATGGTGTAATTCTTTTACATTGAAATGAAAGCTATCTTTAGATGTCTTGTCATTTATATGAAGTTTCAGAGAGACTCCAAGAGAAGAGTCAGGAAAAGGGAGAATTCAGAGTCTGAAGATGCCCACTGTGGGAAGAGGAAGAATGAACAGTTAATGAGACTTTTCTTAAGTTCAAAGATATCGTGAGCATGAGCAGAAAAATTACTCAGGGAAATGTGGAAAGTTTATGGTTTGACTAAATCTACACATTTTTTTGGTCTTAAAAAATAGAACTAGAAATTATTTTGGAAAATTTATAAAACATACACGTTTGTTTGTTTCTACTACTTTGCAAAACAAAAAACATCTTCAGTGAAATGCAGACACTGGAAAGGGTGAGCTCGGGTTATTGAGGCATGCAAAGAAGCCTGGGTCGTGGCAGACCCGGACCTTGTGTTTTTAGAGTGCTATGTGATCAACTTTCCATGAAGGGCTAGCAGACTGGAAAGAACTTGTATCCTGAAAACAAAAGACTGTATGTTAGTACCTATTATGAAAGCTTAAGAGCATATCAGTATGAGGAAAATAAATAAATGTACTTGTTAAATGTGAGAAATAAATCTGCAGGGTGAATCATCCTTCCTTGATAATAGAACCTTGTTATTCATAGAACTGTTCTTTGTAATTTCAGCCTTCCATTTCAACTCTTTCTTTTCTCTTTTCAGCTGGATTCTGCATAAGTAGGCCTGAAGTTTTCAAAAGAATTTATCAATGAATCTGAACCTAATGCTACACTGCCTTTGATTCAGAAGTCTAGAACTCATTCGTTGAGAGTTTAGCTGTTTGTTTATAAATACAGTAGTGAACCTGAGATTTGCAAAATCAGTGACTTAGGAAAACTATCTTCACCTATACTTTTCAACAAATGGAATATCATTTTAAATCTCGTAGATATTATTACTCTTAGCTGTCTGAGAGTAAAATGATGAGGTGGGTGGGGTTTTTGTAGTATTGTCCTGGTAATATGACATTCTGTTGGAAACTCATGTTAATGAAGTCACAGTATTACTTTAAGCAGAGAATACATCATCACGTTCATTAGCAAAATTTTTCCCTGTTATAAAGATTTTTAAAAGTTTATTCGATTTTTTAAATAAAATAAGCTCTTAAAAAACTGTGATATTGTCAGGGAAAAAACAACAACCTTTAGAAACAAGAATAATAATACCATTTGTAATCACCAGTTCAGTGTATCACTGCATTGTCCTGGTTTCTAAACTAAGTAGTACAAAAATAGTTGGCATTAAAAAACAAAGAGAAAAGTTGCTCTTTTAATTTCCTCTTAAACTTATTTTGTACTTTGTATCACTTCTCACTTTAAAGGTTTCTGTTTTGCTTTATTCCAAAGCCAGACTTGAATAGAACTCATGTTTCTCCTGCAGTCAATAGTAGCAACATTTGCACTAGCCTGTTCTACAGGCTGTTACACGTCTGGCATTATCACTTTACATGACACTACATAGTTTGCTCCTTCATCATTGTGGGAAAGCACAGTCTCCAAAACAGTAATTTGCTGTTCTGCAAACAACTGGTCTTGATAAATCATATCTCCATTTGCTCATATGACAAACCCTTTTTTGGACCAACAGATAAGCACACGTAGCCTGAAATTAAGCATTGATTTCACATGACATCAGTTCTATATAGGCCTAATCCTGCTTGCATTATTTATGTGTGAAGTCTTTTTGAGGCTGTAACCAGTCATGAGAACAGTAGCAGCATTTGGCTGCTTTAGCCTGTGCTTTTCTCTCTCCCATTTCTGTTGTTCACTCCGAAGTTTGATCAGACCAGCATGAACCACTTATTACCTGCACATCTACCGTAGATGTGGTTTTGTGTTGAAAAAAACCATAGAGTGAAAACTGGAGTAATGAAATCCTGGCACTATTTGTAGAGAGAGTTAACTCTGCCTGAGTTAAACCAAAGCCCTTCCTTTGACAGGCTGCCATCAGATACCTTTCTGAAGAGCGAGTTTCTGCCGTTATTCCTGCAGACATAGTGAATATGTACTGATCCTCTGCTGCTGCAGCTTTTGTTTCCGGACCTTCTTTTTCAATGGTTGCCATAGAATCTGTCATTATCATATGAAAAGCCTCACACACACGTGCATGCACACACACACACACACACACACACAAAAGCCACACCACTGCACAACTAAAAGCCTGTTGCTAAAGCCGTGAACACTTCTCAATTTTCATGTAAAAGGAAAAAAAAATCTGTGGTTGCTGAGGCAGAAGTTGTCTCTAGCTCTCGTCCTGTCTTTCTCCTTAGAGATGACTTGATTATTTTTCCTCTTTTAACTACATAAACTCCTTACTCAATCTTCTTCCTAATGCCGTAACAATTACAGGCTATTTATCCGCCAAAGTGGTTTTAATTGCCTCTTAAGTAAAGGGATAGCCGTGTATTTTTCTTGCCTAGTTTGTTATGCAGGCTGTCCTCTTTTAGCACGTATTTGACTTGTTGAAGATTTCCATGCCCAATTCCCAGAATCTGGCAAAAAAAGAGAAGAACTACTAGAAACTGAATTAAAAACACGTGCTCCTTGATATACAAGTTTCTTCTTATTATAGGACTGCTAATTTGGTGTAAATAGAGGAAGTTTTTGTTATTGGGGGATGAAACCCCCCGGAACAGACATATTTTTCTATAGAACTGTTCAAATAATGAAGCCCAAACCCATTTACGCAGGCATTATGCTGGAGAGATCACACCGCAATTAATGGAGCTGCAGAAGTAATTTCTGCTGTTTCACTGTTACTTCAGTGTAAAAGAGGTAAAGAGAAGAAATTTTTTAATCTCAGGGTTTTGACATAAAACAGATGCTTTGTTTTGAAAGACCAGCCATGATGTATATTTATAAGAATACCTCCAAAAACTGATAAAGCAATGTAATTCAGACACCTCACTGCGTTATAATGTAAATGAGAGAATTGCTAATTCCTTGAAGTTTACTAACTTCAGGAAGGTCAGGATTTTTCACAAGGAAACTGGAATGGTTCCCCATATACCTGCAACTTATTTTGAACATATATGACTCATTCATGGCTTGGCTTCGTGAACAAAGATTTGGGAAGGGTTCTACCCACCCTTGCTACAGGCTTGCTGAC
>VYXB01005270.1:0-20276 GCA_013397135.1 Pachyramphus minor
AAGGCTAAAACAGCAACCAGTTGTGATGATGATAATAAATCATTCAAGATGACTAGACTGAAAGTTGAATGTGAAGAACTGTACAGGCAACTTTTGATATTGAGTGACTGGATGACAAAATGGCAACCAATAAACGCCTCCAGTATTGCAAACTTTATATAAAAATATGTATACATAAAAAATATATACACACACATATGACTTCACAAACACAGTGATGGGGGCTGAACTATCCCATCCCAGAAACAAGATTTAGGGTGATATGTAGACTGCTTTTTGAAACATCAGGTCTGTTATCTATACTGATCTCTGCTCTCTGGTGACCAGTGACAGGACCTGAAGGAATGGCCTGAAGTTGTGTCAGGGCAGATTTAGGTCCTATATTAGAAAAAATTTCTTCCCCCAGAAGATTTAGGTTCAATATTAGAAAAAAGTTCTTTGATAGTGGGTCACCAAACAGGCTCCCCAGGGCAGTGGTCACAGCACCAAGGTTGCCAGAGCTCAAGGAGCATTTGGATGATACTCTGAGGCACAGGGTGTGGCTGTTGGGGATGGTCCTGTGCAGGGCTGGGAGTTGGACTCAGTCATCCTTGTGGGTCCCTTCCAACTCAGCATATTCTGTAATTCCGTGATCCTGTGACTATAAGTGGTCTTGTTCAACTTACTGCTACACACATGGATGATCTGTTCTACATCCCTCAAGTTTATCCTGGATGCTGGTTTTAGCTGAGCTGGTTGCTTTTCATCACAGTAGCTGGTATGGAACTGTGGTTTGGATTTGTGCTGGAAACTGTTGATAATTCTGGCATGTTTTTGTCAAGTATGTTCTTACACAGAGTCGAGGTCTTTTCTGCTCCTCACCCCTCACCTCACTCCTCATCTAGCGAGTGGGCTGGGGGTGCACGAGGAGCTGGGAAGAGACACAGCTGGGAGGAGACAGCTGATCCCAACTGACACAAGGGATATTCCAGGCCATCTGGTGTCATGTTCAGCAATAAAACCTTGGAGAAGAAGAAGGAAGGGAGGAACACTCCAAGTGATGGCATTTTGTCTTCCTAAGTCACTGTCACATGTGACAGAGCCCTGCTCTCCTGGGAATGGCTGAACACCTGCCTGCCCGTGGGAAGTGGCATGGGGAACAATTCCTTGTTTTGCTTCGCTTGCACAGCTTTTTTTTAGACCTATTAATCTGTGTTTATCTCAACCCACAAGTTTTCTCACTTTCACTCTTCTCATTCTCACCCCATTCCACCAGGGGAGATGTGAATGAGCATGGGACGGAGCTTCCATCTGGGGTTAAACCACAGAAAAAACCTGTGGTATTAAATCAGGATGAATTCAGAACAGGCTGAGCCCCAGATTTCCCTCCTGCCCCAGTTAAACCCCTCTCCAGTGTGTAAGTCACAGAGTTGTTACTCCAAACAGTGTTGTCTCCATTTCTGTCTCTAGACGCTTCACTTCATGCCCATAAGGGTCTTGCATTTCACCCCAGCAACCACCCTCACTTCAGCCTCATTCTTTCATTTTTGCCCAATTTCTAGGGAGCCCCTTGAGTGTTTATCTCACCTCTGCACTCCCCATGACCCCTGAGTGGAGCCTGGGGTTGGCCTCATGTGGGATGACTCTCACAGTTCTCCTGTGCTGATGACCCTACAGGGACCTGCTTCTCCCAGACCACTTTTCTGACCTGTCTCCCTCCTGCAGTGACCACTGAGAGCTCTTCCCAAAAAGTTCCTAATTAATTCCATGTCTATTGAGAACTTCTCTCCTAGGACACCATTGTTTTTTCCCTTGGAGGGCTGGTGGGATGGCAGCTGGAATCAAACCCTTTGATAGTGTTCAAGCTATGGGAGAAAAGAAATCATTTGGTTGATGTTCACCTTACAAAACTAACGCAGAACCTCAGAAAACCTCCTCCCTGATCACCTGAAGAACAAATCAAAATGCTGATTGGAATACGGACTTTCCAAAAATTTGCTAGTTGGTGACTTCTTCCCCTCGCAGCTCTCTTCCATGGAGGTGGTCCCATGACTGGCCTGGGACAGCAACTTCAGTCACTAGGACTGGAGTTCCCCCACTGAAAGTTGGTGTCATGCATGGGGAGCTTCTATTGAGTGCTCTGTGAAGAAGAACCAACATCGTGTACCTTCCACCCACTGTCACCTTCCCTGTGTCTTAAAATGCCTGTGCCTCTCACCATCATTTTTTCCATGAACTTAACTTTGGGACAGGGGAACTCAGCACCACTTCTAGCTGCCACCTGTTTATTTACTCCTAGACCATAGGAGATTGTCACTAATTTAATTCTCCCCTTCTGCTCCAGCAGGTTAGTTCCCTATCAGTTGTAATCAAAAGCAGGGAATCTTCTTCAGATCCAAAGACAATTGCATTCCTTTCCCCACAACTCCAAAAATAGACCACAAATGGCAACTTCCCAAGGTGAAAAGGCAGGTTTTCCAAGCCTCCTGAAGGATCCATGAGGTAAATAGATTAATTTATTCTTTCTGGATGAAAAAATGCCATTTCTTCACAAGGACAAGTCCCATACAAAATCCCCCACCCACTACTTTGCTACCAGGTTAAATATTAACACTTTCAGACACCTCAAGATCAACAGCTTCCCATCAGTCACAGCTTTGCTGCTTCTCTGCACACTGGAGACTGTTTGCCAGCACCTTCCCCTGGTGCTCAAGGAGAAGAAAGAAGTGGAGCACCTTGTCCAGGCTCCCTTCCCCCAGTGCCAAGCAGGGGGCTCTTATCAACCCAGGCACATCCTGGACCCAGGATAAACATTGCTGCCACTCTCCAGCTGGAGCTGGGGGAGGGAGGTGAGGAGGATGGAGCTGTTTCCTCTTTCCTTCCCTCTCCCTCATGTTGTTTGGTTCCAAAGACCACTGAACGACGTGTGACGGTGTGGGCCGACCCCAGCAGGGTTTGCTCAGCAGCCTCACTGCCCAGAACAAACACCCCTGCCCCTCATGGGAATTATGCAAGGAGTAGAAAAGCACGTTTTCCTTCTTCATTAAACACTGGATTTTTACAAGCAAACTCCACCCATGACCATTTCCTTGCAGCTGCCCATGTTTTATGATCATGGACTGAACCTTTTTCCCCCTCTTTTTTGTCTGTGATGTTTCCACAAGTGGAGCTGAGGGTCCATGTGGATGGGGTGCCTGTCTGAAACCTTGAGCAGATGCTCAGAGTGGTTTGGATTGTGGGCCTGTATCTATGTCCTGTCTCACATGTCAGGAATCAAAGAGCTGCTCAGTGTTCTCTATAGCTTGGCTTAAAATTAGTTTCAAGTGCACACACAGACAGAGACTGCTTTAATATAAAAGACTGACTCCTCAAAACTTCTTTTCTCGTGTTCAGGGGGAAAACAGAGGAGAGGTGGCAGAACAACAGCCCATTTAAGAGCCTGTGCCCACCTCAGCTCTCACAGCTCCCTGGCAGAGGTCTGAAGATCCACTTCCTCATCACAATCCCCAAAAATTCGTCACAGCAACCCACCACTGGCAGTCTGGGAGATACGAAGAGAAAGAGAAATGTGGGCTTGATACCTCCAAGCATCTTCTGGGTGTTCTGACCATCACACGAGACAGACAGATGAAACTTCCCCTCCTTCTCTTGGACCTCAGGGGGCCCTGGCAGTGCTGCCAGTCCTGTCAGTCCTGCCAGCATTACATCTATCCAACCTGCTGAGCAGGGACAAACCTTCATGGAGCACTGACAGGAATTTGTTTGCTTTGCCACCTGTATCCTCTTGCCCCTCCTCAAGCTCCTCATCTGTTCACAACAGTAAAGAGGACTTTTGCTTGTTTTACCCTTCTAGTCCTGATACATGGAGTTAATGTGTTTCTATAAAAAAACTGAAGCACCTGACTTGCAGCAGCCAGTTCACCAGACACAGACCTCTCTGCCCTCTGTGTGCAGACTGAGCTCTCCTCCCACTGTTACTCTCCGTCTCTTAAGTTTGCTGCTCTCACTGAAGCAGCAAATAATTAAGTACCCTCATGACTTGGTTTCTTTAATGATTCTTGGCTTGTACTGTTTGTCTCCCCAAAAAATGTGGACTTGAATTTCTCATGTGTCCCAGGAGTGGCATTGCTTGGAGACAAGCACAAATATTAAGAGGCCTGTACAAAGCTCTGGTCACACCTCCTCTGGTCCACCTTTTCTGCAACTGGTCCCTCACATGCATGAAAAAAAAATCAGATTTTATTTTCAGACACAGAAATAGGTTACAAGGTGATGAGAGATGTGCAGACATGACACAAGTGGACTAGGTGTGTTGAATCTATGAAATCAGAGAGATGTGAGTCTTTTCAGAACCACATCAGGAAGCTGACTGACAGCAAGGGAAAAAGTCATTAAACCAAGTTCATTTGGGGCAAGAATAAATAGTTTTAGACTCTCCATGCAAGCTCAACTTTGCAAGAAAGTTCAAACCATCAGAGCAGGGTGTGGGGATTCAGCGCCTGTAGCAGCAGTGAGTAACATTACCTTATCATTCTCAGGACAGAGCTCAGGGATTGCTGAAGGGGAATTGGGCTGCAGCCTCCTAGGAGAGCGTGGCACAGCCCACAGTGGTGTCCTTTCCAGTCATTTCTGTCTAATGACTTCTTCTTTGGGGTTTGGTGAAATCCACTGCCAAAGTCATAAATATAAAATACAGAGAGTAACTGAGTTTTAAACCACTCTGAAAAACACCTGGGAGATTGGAGCTACTACCATGTCTGACAATTGTATAGCCAGGAGGGGGAATATCCACAACCCCTTCAGCCCCACTCAACCTTCTTCAGGTGCAGCCCTACAAGTCCAATCCAAGCAAGGACTAAAGCTCTGATCCTTTCCTATGTTCATCACCATTATCACAGAATGGTTTGGATTGGAAAGGACCTTAAAGCTCATCTCATTCCAACACCCTGCCATTGGCAGTGACACCTTTCACTAGACCAGGGTGCTCAGAGCCCCCATTCAGCCTCACCTTGAACACTTGCAGGGATGGGGCAGCCATAACTTTTCTGGGCAACCTGCTCCATTGTCTCACCGCCCTAATAGTGAAGAATTTTTTCCTGATATTTAATCTAAACCTGCTCTCTTTGAAGCCATTCCCACTTGTCCCATCACTACATGCTCTTGTCTCCAAGTAGGAGGGTCTGTTCTCTCCTTGCTTCACGCTGCACTGCCTTTGCTCACCGTGCCTGGTGGCCAGGGGGAAGGACAGGCTGTCACAAGACTGTGGCCAGGAGCCACAGGGCACCATCAGTTCCGCATGGTTTACAGTCCTGTGGATCACAGGAACCCACCTCCCTCCTCCTCCAATCCCTTGTCCTCCCTGGGCACTGCCCACCAGCTGGCACAGGGTGGTTTGGCTGCTCAGGTCAGCTGGGAGACATGATCATAGCTCGGGTCAGGCATCTCCCAACGTGGTAGGTTGCAACACCTTCATACATCACCAATCTCCTTAGTAACAGGGCAATGAACTTGTTGTTCTTCAGGCAGCCACTCCTCCACCCCCCGGGGTCTCTCCCAGAGCTTTATAAGCAGAGACACCAACCACGCTCGGTCTCGGACAGCTTCTGTTCACACTGGTGTTGTCTTCATTCCTGCGAAGTCTATCTTACTACTGCCTGGCAGCCATGAGAATCCTTTTCTTCCTCGTCGCTGTTCTCTTCTTCCTCTTCCAGGCTGCTCCAGGTAAGGCTGGAAATAGATGAGAAGGAGGCTAAAAGGGTGCAGAGAAGTTCATTAGGTCCCAGTGCTGAGGTTCACGTTACCTCTGTGATCTTGGAATCCACGACTTTCATATTAGAATTCCCCTTCCTTGCTCATAGTCCTAATCTTCAAAATACTGAATTTGAGGTCCTTGATATTCTTCCTCATAGTCTCTTTCTAGCATCTTGCATTCCAGCCATATGATGACATGATGGGGAAAAAAAAAAAAGATGCTCTTCTGTGCCAGGGAATGTTTTGGAGCATCTCACTTTGATTTTGTACATGAGGCATGTACAGAACATCCAGGGAATCAGGCTCAGCCAGCACAGGTTTAGGAAAAGCAGGTCCTGCTTTACCGACCTAATCTCCTCTATGGCCATTTAGTGATTTAGGTATCTACCTAGATTTTAGTAAAGCCTTGACACTGTTTCCCACAGCATTGTTCTGGAGAAACTGTCTGCTCATGCCTTGGACAGTGTCATTTTTCTCTGGGTTAAAAATTATCAGGATAGCTGGGCCCAGAGAGTGGTGGGGAATGGAGCTACCTCCAGTTGGGGCTGGTCACCAGTGTTGTTCCCCAGGGCTCAGTACTGGGGCCAGTCTCATTTAATATCTGTATTGAGGTACCCTCAACAAATTTGCAGATGACACCGAATTGTGTGGGAGTGTTGATCTGCTGAAGGGTAGGAAGGGCCTGCAGAGGGATCTGGACAGGATGGATACATGGGCCAGTGGTGTGAGGGTCAACAAGGTCAAGTGCCAAGTCCTGCGCTTGTGTCACAACAACCCCCTGCAGTGTTATAAGCTGGGGAGAGTGGCTGGAAAGCTGGAAAAGGCCCTGGGGGTGCTGGTTGACAGCAGCTGAATGTGAGCCAGGTGTGCCCAGGTGGCCGAGAAGGCCAATGGCACCTGGGCTGTATCAGCAATAGTGTGGCAGCAGGGCCAGGGCAGTGCCCATCCCTGTGCTGGCACTGCTGGGGCACCTCCAGTACTGGGGGCAGCTCTGGGCCCCTCAGACAAGAGAGATATTGAGGGGCTGGAGCGTGTCCAGGGAAGGGAATGGAGCTGGGGAAGGGGCTGGAGCAGCAGGAGAGGCTGAGGGAGCTGGGGGGGCTCAGCCTGGAGAAAAGGAGTCTCAGGGGGAACCTTCTGGCTCTCTGCAACTCCCTGAGAGGAGGGGGGAGCCGGGGGCAGGGTTGGGCTCTGCTCCCAGGGAACAAGGGACAGTATGAGAGGAAGTGGCCTCAAGTTACACCAAGGGAGGTTTAGATTGGACATTAGAAAATTCCTTCCCCGAAAGTGTTTTCCAGCCCTGGCACAGCTGTCCAGGGCAGTGGTGGAGTCCCCATCCCTGGCAGGATAATAAAGCTGTGTAGATGTGGCACTTGGGGACACGGGTTAGGGGTGGCCCTGTCACTGCTGTGGAAACAGTTGGACTCGAAGGTCTTAGAGGGCTTTTCCAACCTAAACAGTTCTATGATGATTCTGTCAAGCAGTTCTTAGGTTGATCCTTAAGGATCAACCCTGCAATGTGAGAGCTTTCTCTTCTTGCATTCCCACCCACACCTCTGGACTATGCATTCTAGATTAGAAGACTTCCTGTATTTTTGAGAAAAAAGTGGTTATGGCTGTGGGTCTTTACCTGAACTCTGTATTATCCATGTGAATTAAATGGGTATGAAGCCTATGCATCATTCTGAGTTATTTGTGGGTCTTTGGAGCAGTTTAATCTATCTCAAGGATTGCTTTAGTTTGCAGTAGTCTCAAATTTTTACCTACTTTCCTGGACCATCAAATGTCTGTCTACTTAAAAAAGAAATGTAGAGCCACTTGGGCCAAATCCAGGCACTTGTAGGAGCTTTAGACAAAGCCTGTGCTATATGATTTGGGATTGCTTTTTTGGACTTCTCCTATTTTATGCATCACAAAATGTATTCTTTATGTCAATAAAACTGTGATCCCTATGATGGCTTCAGGTACAATCCCAGCAGAGTCTCTGGGGAAGGGCCACAAGCTATTTAATAACTCTTCATGAAGACTTCCACACAGAAAAGACCCAGGATACTTCAGGGCTCTTTAATTTAAGAGATAAGGGAAACCAGGATCTAAGGATGGCTTTAAGATCAGCTGAGTGACATCAAAAACATGTAATCTTTGAATAATACATGATTAAGAGAGAGAACTTGAAAACCACCAGGACAAAGTGATTGAAATAGATAGTAGACAGAACCTACTAACAGGTAGTAGATCTAACTTAGAATAAAGCTGTCAAACCTTTCAAAAAACTGGGGATAAAGTCCAATTTGACGACAGGAATCACATACCATATCAGATAAATCGGATGCCTCGACTCTCCAGTCCTCTGCTGCGACAAATGAACATGAATATTCTCTTGTTTGCTTTCAGCTTCCAGCCAGGAGACCTCTGACACCCTCACCTGCCGGCAAAGCCGGGGCTCCTGCTCCTTTGTTCCATGCGCTGCTCCTCTGGTTGACATCGGGACCTGCCGTGGTGGGAAGCTCAGATGCTGCAAATGGTAAGAAGAGTCCCTGCAAAGAAATGCTGCTGCACCAAGAGTAAATAGAAATAATGGGGTTTTCTCCCTTTTGGCATCATGGAGCCCCTTCTCCAGGCCCCTACGCCCTCCAAAAAAACACCTGTAGTTGCCAGGGTTTGGGTCTGGTAGCAAAAAGGCAGAGCCTTGTGGTGTTAAAAAATTCCAGGCTGCTCTCTCTGAAAAAGAGAGACTATTTACAAGGGCAGGACAAGGGGGAATGGAGTCAGTCTGAAAGAGAGTTGATTTAGATTAGATATTGGGAAAACACTCTTTACTGTGAGGGTGGTGAGACCCTGGCACAGGTTGCCCAGAGAAGCTGTGGCTGCCCCATCTCTGGAAGTGTTCAAGGCCAGGTTGGACAGGGCTTGGAGCAACCTGGGCTAGTGGAAGGTGTCCCTGCCCCTGGCAGCAGCTGGAACTAGATAGTCTTTAGGGTCCCTTCCAACCCAAACCATCCTGTGATTCTATGAAGGGCATGGAGGGCATGGAGGGAAGCAAGGGGAAGTTTCACTTTCTCCAGCATTGCTCTTTATTTTGGAAACCAGTTTTAGTCTTAAACTGTATCCTGGAAGGTATTCTGGGTCATCAGCAGCCAAGCTGAATAGCTGTGGTGTATGCTGAGAGGTGCCAGCCACATCCTCTGTTTTATCTGGGTTGTCTTATGACCAGAAACAGAGTTTCAGATCACAAGTATCTCCAGTTGTCTTTAATCCCATGTGTTATCTTATGCCTCCAGCAATCTGAGGTATCCAGGTAGAATTAACTAGTTCAGTGGATGATCTAAGCACCTGACTTTTCTTTGCAGGACACCCAGTTCCTAAATTTGACACCTCACTGACCACTCAGACAAGAGCTCTGGACATCTGAGACATCTCCCATCTTTTGACATCGATGGATCCTGTCCTCGGTACAACCCTGGGGAGCCTTTCCCATGTGGGTGAAGGCCCTCAGGAGCACAAGAAGATCTAAGGACGAGTTCTTGTACCCTAATAAAGATATTTGCAGCTTCAACTCAAATAAAAGCAAGTTCCTGTGAAACCCCATTGCTGATATCTGCTCATGTATACCAGGGTGGCTTTTGTTGTTCTTATTGTCTATAAAAATCAGCCTGTAAATGAATTTTATTTAACTAAATTAAGTCCATGTGTCATTAAGTCCTGTTAAATCATCCTGTGTTGCAGCAGTTTGTGTGGCAACATATGTAGTAATAATTCCAAAAGCACAAGAGCCCATTCCTGCTGCCATTCCAGCCCAGAGCAGCGGGCTGGGTTTCAGGACACAGGCTGAGTTCTCTGCTGGCCCTACACAGTTACATCTGCCAGCCCAACCTGAAATTCTGGGAATGGCAATGCAGGAAAACCCTGGGGTGGCAGAAGGCCAACTTCCTTAGGGCTTGAAACTGCCTCACCACATTCACATCATTCTGCTCCCGCTGTCTGTGTTTAGTGTAGACCAGTACCATGTCAATGGAATTTTATTTCCCTGGACCCTAAACTAGTCAAACTGCTTTTCCCTGTGCTCTGCTGTCTGGAGCCTGTGGACTGTTTATCCATCAGCCTGGAGTCTGTGCACCAATGCTCATCCCCTCCAGACTCATCCCCTTCTTCCTTCTCCCCATCCCTATAATCCCAAATTGCTAATGCAAAGGCCAGAAGGCTTTGAGACAAGGGATGACTCAAGGAATCCATGCTGGCCATGCCAGGAGTTGCTATGGATGGTTTCAGGACTGAATAGGACCAGTTTGTGCCAGCTTCCTACAAGCCTAATCACAGTGGGTTTGGAGAATCACAGAATCATGGAATGGTTTGGGTTGGAAAGGAGCTTAAAATCGTCTTGTTCCACCTCCTGACGTGAGCAGGGACACCCTCCACTATCCCAAGTTACTCCAAGCCCCATCCAACCTGGCTTTGAAGTTTTTCTTGACTGTTAATGGTCAACTTAATAATGACCAGGGCCAGTCACAGGCCAGGGACAGGACAGGTATTCCTGTCTGGGTTTGGTTCCTTCTTTTTTTCTTGGACAAGAAACCACAAAGCACATCTCACAATCACCCCAGGTGAGGTGGGAGCCAGATCCTCCAGCACAAACACACATCAAGACAAGTCCTCCTAGGTATAAGGATCAAACACAACTCCTCTGGAGCAAGTTTACTAACATTTATTGAGATCTGCAGACTATGAAGTACAAACACCCCCAAATAAGAATTCAGTGTCTCCTGGAGCCTTTGTCTTCCTGACTATTCAAATTATTGATAACCCTAAAAGGAAATAAGACAAAGAATAGCTGTTCTGAGAGCCAAAGGAAGAACTTGTTCTGCATCCTCTCATGGGGACAGAGTTATGAATGTGTCTGATCTCTCTGGGATAGAACTTGATTTACACAATATAATTTCAACTGCAAAACATTTTAAAAAATGAGGAATGTTGTTGTTTTCTGGGTGGTTCAAGAACTGCTTTCATGATCCTTCAGGTCATTAAGGATGTTTGTGGAGGAGTTTGTTCTCTTTCTGTTGTTCGTGTTTTGCTGTGTGCATGTGTGTGTTAAATGAGTATTTTCTCCTCAAAATTCCAGATTTTCTGATAGGATGATGCATCTCTTAAATTCCAGAAGCTCTGCTTAGCCCATCTGAGATGTCAGTGGTCACTAATCATACTGCAAAATAAAGGAAAGAAACTCACATTTTGCAATCCAGGAAAGGATTTCAATACAAAGCACAGAAGGGATTGAATGAGCACCAAGAGCTGATATTCCTGGATCCAACTCTTCAGTGCTTGGTAGGATGCTCACAGTCTTGCTGCTGCTGAATTTTAACACTAAATTGCCTTTCTATTTTACTTAATAATGAATTTAATAATGTCTGTACCTGAAGCTTCCTACTCATCTTGGAATCTCTGGTGTGGAAAGGAATTTCTGCTGCTCGTGCTTTATTTATAATATTTCTGCTACTAATGCTGAACAAAGTTTAAATAAGAGACTCCAAAAATAAGAGTGCCTGCAGCATGTTACAACAACAACAAAAGAGAAACAGAAAATGAAACATTAGAATCACTGGAGGCAGAGTGTAAATTTTCACAGATATTTGTTTCTGCAGTTTCACATCAGAGTAATGATGGAGGTTGAAATTTAGGATTCTAGTAAGAAATTCAAGGGGAAAAAAAACCCCACAACAAAACATGTAATCATGGAATGGTTTAGATTGGAAGGGCCCCTAAAGCTCCTCTCATTCCAGCTCCCTGTCACGAGCAGGGACACCTTTCAGCAGACCAGGTTGCTCAAAACAATGAGCAAATACTTTGGTTTAGTCTACAACAGGAAAATTATGAAACTGGAGAAAATATCTTGCAGAACAATGTGACCTGCAGGTTGCTCTTCTGACTGTGAGACCTGGCAGGCTTTGCAACGTGGAACATGCAGGTTTCCTATGAACCTCACCCAAAAGTCCCAGGTCTCCAGATAGTCTGCACTTGAAAGACAGAATTACTCATCATAAGCAGTTTGAATCAGCTCATGGGAACAGCAGAAAAAAAGAGTTCATCTCTATCTAATTCCTTCTCTCTGCCAAAAAGATTTCACTGTGATCTTTCCCACGAGGCACTTGAGCTGCATCAGTAAAGGTACAGAGGGAAGGAGTGAGGAAATCCTCAGGAACTCCTGTATCTGAGTGTAAGAGTTTCTGCTCCCTTGCTGGAGGAGTTTTGCATCTAAAGGGCAACCTGTGAGTATGAAAATGAGTAATAAACCCATTACCCCAAGAAATCCCTGGGAAAAGAAAAAGTCAGGTTGGACAGGGCTTGGAGGAACCCGGTCTAGCGCCTGTGGCAGGGAGGTGGAATGAGATGAGCTTTAGGGTCCCTTCCAACCCAAACCATCCAGTGATTCCATGGATCATCATCACATCCATAACTCACCACGGTCCTACAGCAAGGGATCCCTCGCTGGCAGCGCCCAAAGGTCCTTGTGCTGGGTAGGGGACAATGGTCAGTGGAACAAACACCCCCAGCCTGTTTGCACTGCACCTCGTTGTTGGGGGCACGCATGAAACCTGCACAAAACAAAAAAATAAACAAATCAAAGTCTTGATTTTTCTTCCCAAAAGAGGGTAAGAACAATTTAGGCTGTGGCATGACAGCAGTGTTCTAGTCTGCCTGCAGGCTGGCCACATCCACACCATTAAATTCCCTTATTTTCCTAACTGGGAGGCTTCAGTGCATCCCATGGTTCCAGTTGGTGTCTGTTCACTGGTAAAGTGTGTCCAACATGCTGGAAACATGACTTGGCCTTGGGCAAAAGGGACTAAAACTATTTCTATTTCTATTTTGTTTCTATTTAACTTCTATTTCTCTTTTATTTTATTTCTACTTTAGTCTCTCCATACTCACAATTTTCCCTTTACATTTCCATGCATTTTACATAACTCTTACCTGAAGTGCCTTGGAGCATTAAGAGGAGAACAGAAAAGAAAAGGGAAAAGATCTTCATGTCCAAATCCCGTGCCACCAAATACAACAGCTACTAAGAAAAGACAGAAGTTGAGCATTTAACCTAATTTGTCATCATCCAGTACAAACATTATTTACAACATATAAGCTGCAGTTTGATAATAAAAAATCCCATTTAAGCAGTGTTTATAAATGTTCTAGAATAAATCTATTGAAATAGTTTTTAAGGGGAGATATATTCAAAAGCATGTTGCATAAGATAAAAAAAATTTATTGATGGTTATAAAATTTAAAAGAATTAGATTAATATTGTTACTTTCTTTCCATCAACTGCAGTGGTAGCCTACACCAGCTTTAGAGAAGACCCCTATATTTGAATCCCATACAAATAACCCTGGACGTTAAAACTTCAAACACTTTTAAAAAGATGAATTATCTTCCTCCAAAATTAACTTCCTCCCTTCTCCCTACAACACCTTTATAATGTGAGCCAGCTGAAAGCCCTGAAGTGTCTCTCCACCACCATTCCTTACTGCAGATTCCAATTACCTTTTGAAAATAATGCAAACTAATATAATAATTAGGAATCATCATTATTGACTATAATAATCAGCAAAATGCATTACTGAAACACCAAGCATTGTCCATTACAGATGTTTATAAGAACTTAAATTTTTTGTCAAAAAAATTATGTGTTTTTCTCCTCATTGGTTGAAACTGGTGTGGAAACTGCACCTTCAGCTCATCCAAGAGGACTTCAGGAGAGGGCCCAGTCTGTCCTACCTGCTTCCTCCTAAAGCGTGGCTTCCCAAAGTGATGTCTTGCCCCAAAAGAACTGTCTTTATATACTCCTGTTGATGACAGAGCTGCCACAGACCAGCTGGCCAAGGACATGGACTTCTCTCAGCAATTCCCAGCAGCTGTAACGTCACTTCCCAGCAGTCCATGGGGAATGGTGACCGCTCATGAACTCCCTTCCCTTTCTCTGGCACATGACATGAGTTGGCTCTTCCAAAAAGCCCCTGACACCACCCTGGTTCGTGCACAACACATTGATCCGTTGTGGGTGGTGAAGTGTCCCGGGATACACACTGGAGACTGCTGGTTTGGATCCAGCAGGGACCTAATTCCACAGAGTTGTCCCACGTCCATGTGCCGGTGCTGACTGCAAAGAGATCATCCCTGAGGTCTGGAAATGCTTCCACAGCCTCTGAACAGCTGCATTAGGGAAGCTCAGTTTTTGGAATGACTCTGCTGTGTGAAAGCCAGGTGAGAACCCTCTGTGTTCATCAGAGAGTGGTTTGGGTTAGAAAGGACCTTAAAGATCATCTCGTTCCAACCCTCTGCCACAGGCAGGGACACCTTCCACTAGCCCAGGTTGCTCCAAGCCCTGTCCAACCAGGCCTTGAACACCTCCAGGGATCCAGGGGCAGCAACAGCTTCTCTGGGCAACCTGTGACAGGGCCTCACCACGCTCACAGGGAATAATTTCTTCCTAATATCTAATCTAAATATAGCTTATTTTTGTTTGAAGCCATTCCCCCTTGTCCCAAGTCCCTCTCCAGCTCTCCTGGAGACCCTTTTTTTTGCACTGGAAGAGGCTCACAGGTCTTCATGGAGCCTTCTCTTTTCCAGGTGAACACCCCCAGCTCTCCCAGCCTGGCTCCAGAGCAGAGGGGCTCCAGCCCTCCGAGCATCTCCGTGGCCTCCACTGGACTCACTCCAACAACTCCGTATCTTTATTCTGGGGACTTCAAGTGGGGTCTCACAGGAGTGGAGGAGGACAATCCCCTCCCTTGACTTTCTCGTCACACTTTCATTCTCATACATTTACCACATCTGTATTCTGTAAATAACTATTGTTTGAATAACTAAAGTTTCATGGAAGCACCCACTCCCACTCACCCACTTTGTAGGTGGCCAAAGGAAACACGTTCCACAAAACATGTTTTGATAAAATATGTGTCCCCAGAGGGCTTGGACCAGAGAGATTGATGGCAGCACTGGTAGAATCTGAACTCTGAAGGCACCCTGTAAGCCCAGAGTTGTGTTTTTATTATCATACCACTATGGGTAGGAAAACCCCCCAACATTCCTGTACTCCAAGGAGCATCCTGCCCAGGTCACCTGCCTCCCACAAGATGGCAATGAAGAGCTAGTGCTGAAATCTCCCTCCGGCAGTTTTCTTCAGTCCAGAGGACGTAAATTATTCTGGCAGGGGGGTTTTATGGATTTTCTCCTTAATTATACTGATGTGTTCTGATTCCCACTGTTGATATGTCAGGTAATGATGATTTCTGACAGGCCAACCTCAAAGCCTTCTGTATTTTCCAGTTGTGGACTCCTGTGATGGACAAAAACCTCTCCAAATCACGTTGAACCCAACAGTATCAGAGGTAGGTCCAGGGAAGGAGGAGCATGGGATTCTTTTTGCCTTGGAAGCAGGAGACAGACAATGATAAGAGCCTGAGGATGTGGGACACATTTACTTCCCTTAGAAACCATCAGGGTCTGTGTCACATATGCCCCCAAATCCTCTTTTACTTAAGCTCAAAACGAATGATAGGAAAAATCATTCACCCAAAAAGAAACTCCTGTAAAATTTAATTGATGGAATGTGTATATGTGCTTTTTAATAGGCAGGAATATTTGTTTCTATGAATTGGATTTTGGCTTTGTTCTTTAAAAGAAAACCAACAAAAATCTAGACAGTCAAGTGAGGAACTGCAAAGAGGCAGAAATAGACACTGTGATTATTTAAATGTATAAATGAGTTCTTTGAGGCACAGAGCTCTGAACTGAGCTTTTGGGGTTACCTCCTAAAAAGGATCTTGAAATAGGAAAAAATTACTTTTTCCTCCTGTTTTCCCATTTTGTGACTGATATGTATATATATATATATATAAAACAGATCCAGCCTCAAATATGAATCCGGATTGGGATAAGATCTTCAACTAATTAATTTTATTTGTTGCTATACTTGATGGAAAACCTACTTTAAATATCTTAATATTATAATTTAACTGTTATTTCAATTACCCTATTGACTCTAAATATTATTTTGGCCACTCAAGAATACAGAAGTGATGCATTTTCCTGACCTGCTTCTTGGCAGTTAAACACATGTAATTAAAGAATCAATAATGCAAATCAATTAATATTGTAATATTGTTACCTGAAAGCACTTTGACAAGTGAATTATTCAGTTTCCTTTCTTTGCTGAACTGCAAAAGTTACTATGTGGAGCCCCAAAAATCACATCCTTCTTTTGTACAGGTAACATTTGCAAGCACATATATGTATATATATATATATATGTGTGTGTGTGTGTGTATTTACATAAATATATATACATTTGTATGGTTGGGTATATGCATTTATATATTTACAATTTACGAATATTCTAAGAGAAATAAGGGCTGAATTTTCTAAACTGCTTTATATTTTATCCTCACTGCAGAATATGCAAAGAGACTAATCCAAACAGTCTAATGTGTGCTTTACTCTGCAATAGTGAGGATATTAATTTAATAATTGTTTATTTAAACTTAGACATATTGTATGATGATATTTCTTACTTTTTTGTTTCTCTACAGCCCTCCTAGCAAACCCACACTAATGTAGATATATTTATATATAAAAAGTTTTAATATGAACGTGTGGAAGGACTCTTCTAACTCTCAGTTGGCTTTTTATCACTCAGCAGGTCACAGACTTTGTCCTCTGGGAACATCCAGGTCTCATTCCTTTGTTCATACGTAGAAAAGTGCTGCCTGAGATGTCCCTGTGTCCTGTCCACCCTCCATGGTTTGGTGTCCTCTCTCCTGACCCTTGTCCACCAGCCCCAGAGGGATATCTCAGCCAGTCCAAAGCACCCCAAATCACTCTAGATTACAGTATGAAAGCTATGGGTGAAACCCTGTGTGTCCATATATCATCTCCATCGTGCCACATCTTACCTCTGATGATGGGCTGTCCCCAGACAACCTGAAACCATAAGGATCTTTCACTTTTCCTCTGCCATCCTTTTCCTCCAGCGTCCTCTGTGCAAATGACAGGAAGGACGACAGACCTTTGGTACGATTGCCCAACGTTTGTCCTCACAGCACCTCCACAATTTGCAATAAAATCCACCCAGGAGCAGCCCTGCTATCCATTGAGTGGCCTTGGACAGCTCTGTGGAAACCTGCCTGGACCTGAGTTGGCCAAAACCTGCCTGGAAATCCAACCAGCTGCCAGGTGTTTTGAGCAGCAAAGCGGAGTGAGCTGCCGCTGTTCCCTCCAGGAATTGGGGCTGGGCTGCACCTCTCCCACCTCAGAGACTTCCAGCTCAGCAAAGACACCAACAAACAAGCCAGCTGCTTCCAAAGCCCCTGAAACACAAGGATAAAAGTACTGCCTGGAGAAGCAGAGAGCAGAAATTCAGCTGTACATCTCCAGAGCAGCATTAACATTTATCTGTGTTTCACCAACTGCAAAGCCATGATTTATCCCACATGGAGTTTACCCAGACAGGAGCAAACCCTAGATTTACATAACCTGAAGACAGACATCTGAGCTGCAGACAGACTTTTTTCTCAAGTGTCACCTGCCTGACCCTCCAGATCCAGGGCCCTGTACCTGTTCTGTAAGGGACCTAGGGAGTTGATGGGGGTCGGGAGGGGATTCTTTTAACTCCCATTTCCATTCCCCCCATCAACAAGGTCTCCTCCTGCTTGATGGCAAGAGGGGCAGGGCTTCTGTGACTCGTGCTGAGCTTTTCTCAGGGTGGGAAGGGTGGAACTCCACCAGTCTATTTCCCTTTCACTCTCGCTAATACTCCTGAGCCTTTCCACTTCTTCCTTAAGCTGTTCACACCACACACAGGGGTCTTTTGCACTGTCCTCCAGTACCAACACCTGACACTCCCTGCAGCCATGCCCTGGAACGCTGCCATGCTTCTTGGGGGGCTCTGTCTGTGTCCCCACACTCCTGCTGGCAGCAGCACATACGGCTTTTGACCATTTGTAAATAACTGCTGGATCTAGTTGAGCTGGGGGAGGAAAAAAATAAACAAACAAAATAAAACAAACAAACCCAAACCAAAAAACCCTCCACACCCCCACCTAACACACAACCCACCACCAAGAGCCAGGAGTGTGGCCACACCCTTCCTGCCTCTCCAACTCCCTGGAGCCAGTTAAATCTCCTGCAGATGGTCCTGGCAAAGCCCCCTTGCTCGTCAAATTGGCTGCCAAGGGCAGCCAGGTCTAGGCAGGGTTGGGGCTGCTGCTCAGGTGTCCTTGGGCTCGGGAACCTCGGATCTAAAGCTCAAAACCCAGGCTTACTGTGGCTGCCACTGTCACCTGAGCCAGGCAGGGACCCTGCAACCTGCTCCGATCTGCTCAGATGGGGAGAGGCAGAGTGAGTCTTAGTTCACAGGTGCCGAGAGGAAGCAGGTTGCAAATATTCCCTAAGCGAGATTAAGGCACAAAATGAGGCCAGCTGCTGGATTCTGAAATGATAATTCAACTTTATTTTTGAACATAAAAAGAGCAGAAATGAAGAGTGAAGATAGAAAACTGGGCAAAAAGTAGGCTGCTTCTCTGGTGGTCTTATAGCCTTGGTGGAGCAAACCAGTGGGCAGAGTAACAGACTGGCAGCAGGTGCCACAGCAGTCCCCCCGTGCCACCCTGGGCACTGCCTTAAATAGCCTCACAGTGGCAGACCCTGAGTGCCCATTGTTTGGCTCTCCAATATCCAAGAAAAGTTTGCCTGGTACCTGGTACCTGAGGTCATTGGCTGGTTCTCCAGTATCCAAGCAAGATCTGCCTGGTGTTCCTTATTTGGGAGGGTAAGTCCTTGCCATGTACTTGATTGTAACAACGTTTTATCAAAACACCATCTTTCTTGATAAAATAGCTTGTCTGGGTGCCTCTGACAGCTTACTGGATACCTCCTGTAGCTTGGTTTGTGCCTCCCATAGCTTTTGCAGGTAGCTCTGCTCCTGCAACAGCCTGGCCTTTGCAGCAAAGCTTTTTAGCTCCATGCTCAAGGCAAAGGCAAAGCAAATCCTACGTTTTATCAGTCCTTTACACAACCTCAGGTCCAACCCTTGCAGAATGGCAGAGCTGCTGCATCCCTGTGTTGCTGGAAGTCACCGAGTCCTAGAACTGTTCAGGTAGGAAAAGACCTTGAAGCTGTTTCTGTTCCTTCCCAAAGCAGTGTCTGCAAGAACAGGGTGCCAGACAATCCCCCGAGGGACACGCTGGCCAGGGTGGCCTGGTAGAGACATGGAAAGGTGCAGAGAACCATCTCACTGTGCTGGAGAAGGAGCTGGGAGCTGCTGGCACAGGTGAGGGTACCAGGTGAGGGAGCCTGCACTGCCCGATAGCCCAGGCCAGAGGCCATCCCCACTCCCTCCAGTAGCTGAACTGGAACCCCCCTCAGCCCACAGCTCACACCGTGGCCAGGGGCACCTGCACTCCCAGTCTGATTCCAGTAGCACCCAAATCCACTCCCAGGTCTCCCCAGTACCCTAAGCCCTCGATCCCTGCAGCACATGATCCCCCTGCCCAGCTTTGGTTCTTGTCCCTGTCTCCACGGCTGCTTTCTCAGCTCTGGGGCTGGGGAGGGTTTGGGCTCGTTCCCTTTTGTCCTGCAGTTGTCCTTGACCAGAGCCCCTGAACCGAGTAGACCCTCTCCTGCCACCCCCCCTCCCCCAAACTCTGGCCCAGGGTCACCCCTTGTCACCTGCCCGTGTGTGCAGCACAGATGCTCGAGTCACCCCCAGCTGGGGCTCCCATGAACAAAAAGAACAAAGAGACCAGGCCAGTCCAAACCAGCTCCTTTATTATCCAAGCCTCCAAGGGATTACACTGACGCACTTCATCGAGTTGGTGCTTCCTAGTGCTGCCTTTGATCTTCCCCTTGCACTTTGGCTCCATCTTTGCCATAGGACTGATCACCACAGGGAGGGTTTTCGTTTTGCTCAAGGACAAAGCAGAGGGAAATGTTTATGGCAGGAAGGGAAGAGGATTCTGGTTGATCAGGAAGTGAGGGAGTTTCTGAGCAATGGCCGGAGTAACGCACCTTATTTCACCCAAATTTGTCAGCAGTTGGATACCATTGTCCTCCTGTGACTTGAGAGCATAAGCATTGAAACAGCATTTTGGAGGCAGCCTTGTACTCTGTTCTTCTAAACTGCAAAGCCATAGCGGTTCTTCCTTCCCATCGACATGGCCTAACGCTTGCCCAGCTCGTCAAGTGCTTCCTGCTTGGTAATGCTCTTCCAGGCCACAGGGATTTCTCCTCTGTCCTGAAATTTCCCATCATACAAGGTTTCTAGCTCTTTTCTGAAATGACACACAAACCATTTCCAGTACGCTTGCATGGATTGATCTGGAAGAATCTTCCAGTCGGAATAAGGAGGTCCTGCATCCCGGTATTTTTTGTAGCGATACATTTGGACACCATCAGAGCTGAATTCACAATCACTTGCAACACTGCTGGAACAAATATCAATGGACAGGTGATCCGTTCCATGCCACTTCCGTCCTGTCAAAAATTCTGGTCGATGGAAA
>VYXB01005273.1:7115-18213 GCA_013397135.1 Pachyramphus minor
GCCGATGGAGGAGGAGGCGGCGCTGGGCGGGCGGCGGAGGGGCCGGTACGTACGACGGGGCCGACGTCGCCGGTGCGACCGCGGGGGCCGGGGGGGCCGATGGGGCCGGGCAGCCCGTTGAGACCGTCTTTGCCGGCAGCACCAGCGGAGCCGGGAGGACCCTGAGGGACAGGAGAAAGGGTGAGCGTGGCCGTCCTGCCTGGGCAGAGTCGCCCCCTCAAGCCCAGACCCACAGCCCCACGAGGAACCCGCTGGCGGTGGGCGCTCCCCGTTCCCCCCGGGGTGCCGGATATCACGGCTCATCCAGGGACTTACTCGTGGGCCGGCGGGACCAGAAGCACCAGAAGGACCTTGTTCACCAGGAGAGCCCTGTGCCGAGCAAGGAGGAAGAGGAAGAGGTGCCATCAGCATCTCGTGCTGCCTCCAGGACATGGGGCAGCACCCGGAGCCACCGTCACCCCACGGGACTTACGGGAGGACCAGGTGGGCCCTGGAGACCGGAGAAGCCTCTGTGACCCTTCATGCCTCTGTCACCCTGTTCACCGGTTTCACCTTTGTCACCACGGGGACCTTGTGGGCCCTGGAGGAGGAGGAGGAGGAGGAGGAAGATGTGTTGAGTGAGGTCCGGACCAACCACGGCCCCCACACCCGTGGGGACGCACAGACACCGAGGAGGACGGAGGAGAACATCAACTTACAGCAGGACCACGAGCACCAGCAGGACCAGGGGGGCCAGCAGGACCTTGGGGACCCTGGGACAGGAGAGAAGGGGACAGGTTAGAGCATCCTCCACCTTCTGCTGCCACTGGCTTGGGGCAGCATCACCCTGAGAGGGGTGGGGGGACCTCTGGCACCCTGGGGAAGACCCTTCCAGCAGCAAGAGCTGACCCTGACCCCCAGAATAGGATCCACCTTGGGGTGCCCCTGGGCCGGGGAGGGGCACGAGGGGGGCTCTGGGCAGAGCAGCACTTACAGTCTCACCACGATCTCCGTTCTTGCCAGCAGGACCGACGGGGCCGGGGGCACCGGGGGCACCGGGAGCACCAGGGGGGCCGGCAGGGCCGGTCTCACCACGGTCACCCTGCAAGGAGGAGGAAGAGGAAGAGGAGGAAGAGGAGAGGTCAGTGTGGGCCAACACAACCCCTTCTCCCCCTCCCGTGCCCCCCTTGCAGCCCACTCACCTTGGGACCAGCAGCACCGTCACGGCCGGGGGCACCTTCAGCACCGGGAGCACCCTGTGGAGGAGGAAAGACCCTCGTTAGGGACGGTGGGGGGTGAGGAGGGGTCTCTGCTCAGCTCAATGTGGACCCCCCCATGCACCAGCCACGGCAACATCCACCAGTGCCACGAGCTGGCAAGTCCTCAGCACGACGAGCCCAACGCTGACACACCCGGGGGGGTCAGTGCCCCCCAACACCAATGGTTGCCCACGGCCACCCACCTCACGTCCAGCTTCTCCGGGGGGTCCAGCCAGGCCGGGGGGGCCCATGGGGCCGGGAGGGCCGCGCTCACCGGGGGAACCAGAGGGACCTTGTTTGCCGGGTTCNGAGAGGGGTGGGGGGACCTCTGGCACCCTGGGGAAGCCCCTTCCAGCAGCAAGAGCTGAGCCTGAGTCCAGACCCCCAGAACAGGATCCACCTTGGGGTGCGCCTGGGCCGGGGAGGGGCACGAGGGGGGCTCTGGGCAGAGCAGCACTTACAGTCTCACCACGATCTCCATTCTTGCCAGCAGGACCGACGGGGCCGGGGGCACCGGGGGCACCGGGAGCACCAGGGGGGCCGGCAGGGCCGGTCTCACCACGGTCACCCTGCGAGGAGGAGGAAGAGGAAGAGGAGGAAGAGGAGAGGTCAGTGTGGGCCAGCACAGCCCCTTCTCCCCCCCACCGTGCCCCCCTCGCAGCCCACTCACCTTGGGACCAGCAGCACCGTCACGGCCGGGGGCACCTTCAGCACCGGGAGCACCCTGTGGAGGAGGAAAGACCCTCGTTAGGGACGGTGGGGGGTGAGGAGGGGTCTCTGCTCAGCTCAATGTGGACCCCCCCATGCACCAGCCACGGCAACATCCACCAGTGCCACGAGCTGGCAAGTCCTCAGCACGACGAGCCCAACGCTGACACACTGGGGGGGCCGGTGCCCCCCAACACCGATGGTTGCCCACGGCCACCCACCTCACGTCCAGCTTCTCCGGGGGGTCCAGCCAGGCCGGGGGGGCCCATGGGGCCGGGAGGGCCGCGCTCACCGGGGGAACCAGAGGGACCTTGTTTGCCGGGTTCACCCTGTGCCGGGGAGAGAACGGGGGGTGTCAGACACCACCGAACATCCCACCCCCAGTGACGGGGTGACCGGACCCCAGCAGGGGAGTCACAGCGTTGTCTGTTCCCCCCAGTACTCACAGAGGGGCCGGGCAGCCCAGGGAAGCCTCTCTCTCCTCTCTGTCCGGGGAGACCCACGACACCGCGCTGGCCGGCGATACCTTGGGGTCCGGGGGTGCCGGGAGCGCCCTGTGGGGACAAACAGCTCCTCAGGGTGGTGGCAGCGGCGGGAGCCACCCTCCCTGCGGAGGGGACAGCTCACAGGGGGGTGGTGACCAGCACAGGGGGGGTGTGTGACTCACAATGGGGCCGTCAGCGCCAGGAGAGCCCTTCTCGCCGGGGGGGCCGGGGGGGCCGGCGGGTCCCGGTTCACCGGGGCGGCCAGCGGGGCCGGTCTCACCACGGGGTCCTTTGCCACCTTCCTTCCCGCTGGGGCCAGGGGGGCCGGGGAGGCCGATGTTGCCCTGGGCGGGAGGGGAGGCGATGCCATCAGGCAGCGGGACGGGACCCCCCCGGCTGCCAGCTGAAGGGCTGCCAGGGGTATCCCGGTGCCAACTGGGACAGGGAGGCCACGTGGAGCAGCCTGGGTGGGTGCCCAGCACCTCCCGAGCTCCCCGTGACCCTCGCGGCCCCCACACCTCTCGCCCCACCCCGGGGTACTCACAGAGGGGCCGGGGGGTCCAACTCGTCCAGCAGCACCAGGGAAACCAGTAGCACCCTGGAAGGGAGAAAAGCTGGAGTCAGAGGGGTCGGATCCAGGTGTCACAGGGCCAGGGGACGGTTCCCTGGCTGGCAGCCACTGCGGGGAACCCCAGGGCCGGTGGCCAGCAGGGAAGGATCTCTCTGGAGGGCTGATTTTGTGGGTATAAAAACAAACCCCATTTTCCCCTCTGCTCTGCCCCCCCCGTGGGATGAAGCCACCCCAGATCGATGCTGTGCCCCAGGCAGTTTTGGGGTTTCAGGGCTGGAGGTGCCCCAGGGTGTTGGGGCAGCAGAGAGAGACACAGTGGGGAGTTAAACCCCCTCGGGGGTGTTCACGCCCCAGGGGGGATCCCAAAACCCCCCCATCCCCACAAGACTGGTACTTACAGGGGGTCCAGCGCTTCCGCGAGCACCTTTGGGACCAGGAGCACCAACAGCACCCTGAGGGGGAGGAAGAGGAGGAAGAAGAGGAGGTGAGGGGTGAGCTGTGCCTCTGCACCTGAGGGGGTGTGGGGTGGGGTGGGGGAACTTACAGCAGGTCCAGGAGCACCAGTGGGGCCGGCAGGGCCGGGGGGACCGGCATCACCCTTGGCTCCAGCATCCCCAGTTTCACCTTTAGCACCAGGCTGGCCGTCGGCACCCTGTGGGAGAGGGAGAGGGGTGGGTTTGGGGGGCTCAGCACCACCCCGGTGGGGGCAGGATCAGAGCCCCAGGCAGGGGGGAGTGAGGCTGATGCACTTACAGGGGGGCCAGCAAATCCAGCAGGACCGGGAGGGCCGGGCTCGCCGCGGTCACCCTGGCAGAGACAGAGGGAGCCGAGTCAGAGGAGCAGGGGACGGACACCGGGGCCACCAAGGGGTGACCAAACATCAGGGCAATCCCTCAGGGTGGGGGGACACTTACAGGAGCACCACGGGCACCAGTGGGACCAGCAGGACCGGGGGGACCAGCTTCTCCCTGGAAAAGGGGAGGAAAAGCAGGAAAAAAGGAGGTCAGGGCTGCGGCGAGGAGGTGGCAGCGGTGCCCGGACACATCCGTCCCCGGGGGATGTCCCCACCTTGTCACCGGGAGCACCAGCGGGGCCGGGGGGGCCGATGGGACCGGTCAGACCTCGGAGACCGTCTTTGCCAGGAGCGCCGTCAGCACCTTTGGGACCGGGGTCACCCTGGGGAGGAGGAGGGTGGTGGGTTATTGGGGAGGGGTTCACCCCCTCTGCCCTGGGTGCACTGAGCCACCCCTGGTTCTTCATCCTCCCTGGGAGAGAGGCTGGGACCATCCTGCTCCTCACCAGAGCTGGGATCTCAGGGAGGGACTGTCCCCAAGGGCCAGAGGTGACACTGAGCACCCCCTCCCCAGGGCGCTGCTGCCCCCCAGCCTTGGCCTGGGGGCACATCCAGGGGGACAACGAGGGGGCACAGGGATGATGGGGAGCAGGTGACCAGGGGGGACATCAGGGTTTTGGGGGGACACATCCAGCCCCAAGGGGTTGATGAGGGGACACAGGGAGAGTGGGGAGGGGAGGAGCAGTGGGACATTGGGGTTTGGGGGACGTATCCAGGGGGCACAGGGATGGTGGGGAGCAGGTGAGGAACAGGTGACCAAGGGGGACATCAGGGTTTTTGGGGGCACATCCAGCCCTGAGGGGACAACAAGGGGTGGTAGGGAGCAGAGGAGCAAAGGGGACATCGAGGTTGTGGGGGCACATCCAGCCCCAAGGGGATGATGAGGGGGGCACAGGGGTGGTGGGGAGCAGAAGAGCAATGGGGACATCGAGGTTGTGGGGGCACATCCAGCCCCAAGGGGATGATGAGGGGGGCACAGGGATGAACAATGGGGATCCTCAAGGGGATGATGAGGAGGGCACAGGGGTGGTTGGGAGCAGAGGAGCAAAGGGGACATTGGGGTTCTGAGGGACATATCCAGCCCCAGGGGACCAGGAGGAGGGCAGAGGGGGGAGGACAATGGGGACATTAGGGGTTTGGGGACACATACTCTGTCACCCTTGGCGCCTGGCAGGCCGGCAGCACCACGTTCTCCGGGCATACCCTGCAGACCGGGGGGCCCTTGGCTCCCGGGGGCTCCGGGAGCACCAGCATCACCCTGGGACAGAGAGACAGGAAACAGGGATTAGGGAGACTCCAGCACAGCAAAACCCTCCCGGCTCCAGCCCCAACCATAGGAAGCAAAGCCAAACCCATCCCCTTTTACAGCTGCACCCCAAAAGCTGGGGGCAGCCACCCCCCACCCCGACATTCCCGAGCTGGCACCCACCTTAGCACCATCGTTACCGGGAGCACCGTTAGCACCACGAGGACCTTGGGGACCGGGGGGGCCTTGGACACCACGTTCACCAGGGAAACCTCTCTCACCCTGGAGTGGAGAGGCAGGAGAAGGGCCGAGGCCGTCAGGGGGGTGTCGGGCACTTTGGGGTGCCAAGAACCGACGGGGAGCCCGCGGGGTTCAACTTACCCTGGCACCGGCGGGACCGGGGGCACCGGCGTCTCCGGGGACACCCTGTGTGGGAGGGAGAGGGTGTGGAGTCATCAGAGGGGGCACTGGGCACGGGCAGAGGGGTCCACAGGGTGCCCCCAGGGGTCTCTCAATCCCTGGGGCAAGGCTGGGATCCCCACTGCTCCAACACTGCGTGGAGCACACGGCCTGGGGGGGCACTGGGGGGGCACTGGGGGGGCACTGGGGGGACCCCCCATCAACAGCCCCCAGGCACTGCTGGGAGAGGGGAGATGGGAGGGGGCTGGGAGGGTCCCAGGTCGCCCACACTCACCTGCTCACCAGGCTTGCCAGCCTCTCCGGGGGGGCCAGCGGGGCCGGGCAGACCCTGCGGAGGAAGAAGAGGAGCCATGAGCCACCAGGGAGGTGGGAGACCAGAGGGGACGGGGGAAAGGGCAGCGTCACCCCCACCCCGGGTGGTTTGTCACCCCCACCCTGGGTGGTTTGTCACCCTCACCGCAGAAGGGGACACCCCTCACCTGGAAGCCAGGAGCACCAGCAGGACCTTGTTCACCTCTTTCTCCAGCGGGACCCTGGGGGAGGCAGGACAAGCGTTGAGTGGGGGGGACACACTGAGCTTCTGAGCCCCTTCTCTGGTGGCCAAGCACGGCTGTGGGTGGCCACGGGCTGGGGGATACTCACAGCGGGGCCGGGAGGACCTTGGGCACCAGTTTCACCATCTTTGCCAGCAGCACCCTGTGGAAGAGGGAGAGGAGGGTGCTCAGAGCACGGCCCCAATCTGCAGCTCCCGCAGAGCCCCGTGTGTCCCCTCTCCCTGCCTTCCCAAAACAAGGGAGTGGCCTCACGGCGTCCTTCGAAGGACGGGAGACACCGAGGGCGAGCTGCCCACGGCCACGTCACCTCCCTGCTGTCCCCGCTCCAGAGCTGCTGGTAGCCACTGGGATGGAGTCCCAAACACCTCGTCCCGCTGCCATCCTCGTCCTTGGGGTTTTCCCTGGCACCGCTGAGGCACCTCACACCCCACCCCTGCCACCCCACACCAGGGTGACCCTCCCTGCCACCCCACACTGGAGTGATGTCCCCTGCCACCCCACACAGGGGTGATGTCCCCTGTCACCCCACACTGGAGTGATGTCCCCTGTCACCCCACACAGGGGTGACCCTCCCTGCCAAGCCCCCCCATTTGTGCTCCAGTAAATACTCACCACGGCACCAGGGGGACCGGGAGCACCTCTCTCGCCAGGTTTTCCGGGCTCTCCCTAAACAGAAAGCAGGATCAGACCCATGACGACACCAGGGAGGGGGGGAACAGGTCCCCTGAGCCACCTGTCCACACGCAGCCACCGTCCCGGGTGGTGGCCCATGGGTGGGACCCCTCACAGACCAGGGTGCAGCATCACCCCCGCAGCCCCCCGGGGGTCACACTCACCGCAGCACCTTTGGGACCAGGGAATCCCATCACACCGGCCTGGCCTCTGGCTCCGGGGGGGCCGGGGGGGCCGGGGCGACCGTCTTGACCAGCGGGACCCTGTTATGGGGGGAGCCAGAGCCCCGTTAGCTGAGCCCGTGGCGAGCCAGGGGAGGAGGGGACATCAGTGGGGACATCAGTGGGGACATCAGTGGGGACATCAGTGGGGACATCAGTGGGGACAACTTACAGGGGGACCAGTCTTGCCGTCGGGACCGGGGCTCCCAGGGCTTCCAGTCAGACCCTGCAAGGGAATGGGAAGTGGGTCAGGAGCTCAGGTATCCCAGGAGATGCTCCAGAGAGTGGGAGTGCCCTGGAAAGCAGTTTCCCCTCGGCACAGGGAGTGTGACAGCCAACATCCACCAGCGTGGCTCGGTGCTGCCGCCGTGTCACCGTGCCCGCCACCCTGCCACGCTCACCTTGGCACCGGGGAGACCGGGTTCCCCGGGGCGTCCAGCTTCACCAGGAGATCCTTTGGGGCCGACGGGGCCGGGGGAGCCGCGCTCGCCGGGGGGACCCTGGGAAGGGCGGGAGAGGGGACGGGGGTCACCCCGACTGCGGGACAGCACCCGGGGGCAGCAGCGGCACAGAGCCGGTCTGGCCGCTGCACGGGGACAGGTGACGATGCCCAGTGTCCCCACAGCCCCGATGACACGAGTTTGTCACCCAGACGGACACAAACACCCACCTTGGGACCAGCGATGCCGTCACCGCCAGGGAAACCGCGGCTGCCGGGAGCGCCCTGCAGGGACACCAGAGGGGTCAGTGTGGGGACACGGGGTGGCCTCGGGGGGTGCAGGGGAGGGGTGTGACCATGTGGGACATGGGCACCGGTGGGAGCAGCCTGAGCAGGGGCTGGGGGTTGTCACACACAAGGTTCAGCTGCTGGACAGCACGGGGAGGGGGACAGGGACATGGCAGGGAGGGGATAGGGACATGGCAGGGAGGGGACAGGGACAGGGACATGGCAGGGAGGGGACAGGGACATGGCAGGGAGGGGACAGGGACAGGGACATGGCAGGGAGGGGACAGGGATGCTCCTACTCACCCGTTCGCCAGCAGGGCCGGGAAGCCCAGCAGGGCCGGGCTCACCACGAGCTCCTCTCTTGCCTTCCTCACCAGCTGGGCCGGGGGGACCTTGGACACCAGCGGGACCCTGGGGGAGGAGGGGAAGGGATGAGCACCCCCAGGATGTGCTGGGGCCAGGAGGGGCTGAGACCCCCGAGGTGACGTGGGGGGGTCACTTACGGGTTCGCCTTTGGCACCAGTGTCACCCTTGTTGCCAGGAGCACCGGGCTCACCCTGGAAGTGGATGGAGAGAAGAAGGAAAATCCAGTTACCACCAGATGGAGGAGCAGAGGGAACCCTGAGCCACACCCTGATCACCCCTCAGGGGCAGGAGGGTGCTCAGCATCCTTCACCCCCCAGCACCACCCTGTCCTGGCAGGGCTGGAGGGACCAGGGGACACCAGAGGAGGCACCTCCAGGTAGGAGGACATCAGCTTGCTGGAGCAGGATCCAACCCCGGGAAGAAGAACATGGAGGTGTCCAGGGATACTCACAGTGTTACCCTTGGGGCCGGGGGCACCGCTGGGACCCTGGGGTCCGGAGGGACCACGGGCACCGGGGAAGCCGGGAGCGCCAGCAATGCCAGGAGCACCCTGGAAGAGGCAGAGGAGGGCGTGAGGAAGCAGCACAACCCTTCACCCTGGAGCTGGAGGGGGAAGCGAGGGACACTCACGGTTGCGCCCTTGGCACCAGGTTGACCATCAGCACCAGGATTGCCCTGCGGAGAGAAAGAGGAAGAGGAGGGTTATGGTGGGGCTGGCAGGACGTGAGGCCAAGGGACAAGGAGCCATCAGATGTCACTTACAGCAGGACCAGCAGCGCCAGCAGGGCCGGGGGGACCGGGCTCACCACGGGCACCTTGGGGACCTTCACTGCCACGAGCTCCCTGGGGACCGGTTTCACCCTGGGGAGGAAGAGGAGGGAGGAAGAGCCATGAGCATGAGGGCTTCCCTGATCCCCAACATGGCTGATTTCCCCTCCATCTGCAGCTCCTGCCCCACGGAGGCAAAGCCAGGAGAGATGCCCACAGGACTTGTTTGGGGACGTCCCCGCCTGTCCCAAGCAGTGGTTTGGGTGTTTTGGGCTTGGGAGAACCCATTCCACGCTCAGTCCTCCTCCCCATCCCACTCTCCCAGTTCCCACCAGTTTCTCCCGGCCCAGGAGATGGTCAGGAAGGTCCTACCTTAGCACCAGCAGCACCGGGGAACCCGGGGGGACCAGCAGGACCAGTTGGACCCTAAATGGGAGAGAGGGCACATGTGAGACGAGGGATCCCACCTCCCACACCTGACACTGCTGGGATTTCCAGGCAGCAGAGCTCTGGCCGCCATCCAGGATTTCCCATTCCTGGTGGAGCTGGGATGGGATCTCCCTCTGGAGAAGCTGGAGGCGATTCCAGGTGCTGGAGGAGGGTGGATGGAGGGTTTGGGGGTTACTTACGGGGGGACCGGCAGCACCGGGAGCACCATCATTGCCACGAGCACCCTGTGGGACAGGAGACATCCATGAGTGATGCCCACGGGAGGGAGAGGTGACCCCCAGCCCCCCCCAAACCCCAGCCAGGGGGTCTCAGCCCTGCCCAGACTGGATACTCACAGCGGGGCCAGATGGACCAGGACGGCCTCTCTCGCCAGGAAGACCACGAGGACCCTGAGGAGGGGACAGGGAAACATTTAGGACATATTTGGGTCACCTGGTTGGGCACTTCCCTCTTTCTGAGCCTCCTCCTATCCCTGTGCCTCCTGTCTCTCCCTGCTCCTGCCCACAGTGACATTTCCAAGAGGTCAATCCCCCTCCCACCCTGGTGAATCCCTGGGGAACATCCCTGAGGATGAGCTGAGTCCCCACGAGGTCTTGCCCCCCATCCCTGTCCCCTCTTGCCCAGAGTGCCCCCCACACCCCTCAGGGCTCCAGCACTCACCATCTGCCCAGGGGCACCGTTCTCTCCGGGGCTGCCGGGCTCGCCCTGGGAGGGAGGAAGGACAACATGAGGGACCTGCTCCAGGGGGAGGAGGGAACATCCAGGACATTCCCAGGACAGGGGTGACGCTGCCACCGCTCCTCACCTTGGGGCCAGCAGGTCCAGGCTCACCCTTGGCACCATCCAGACCACTGAAGCCCTGGGGGGCAGGAGAGAGAAGGGGTGTGTGGGGTCAGGAAGGGATCTTTGGTGATGGTCCCACACCCCCTAAATCTCACAAGCGCGGGAGGGGGGGACTCACTCTGTGTCCCTTCATGCCTGGCAGGCCAGCAGTGCCAGGGAGACCACGGGCACCCTGGAAGGAAAGGGCAGGTGGTCATGGAGATGCTGGGGGTGCTGCACCCCATTCCCCCTGTCCCCCAGGGGACACACAGCCGGTGCCACCAGCAGAGCACAGCGGGGGTGTCCCCTCCTGTGTCACCTCACCTGGGGGCCGGGGGGACCGCGCTCTCCGGGGCGCCCGGGCTTTCCAGCTTCACCCTGGGGAGAAGGACACCAGCTCGGTGGCATGTCCCCAAACCAGGCTCACCTGGAGGGGCTGTCAGTGCCACCAGGCCCCAAACTGGTGTGTGGTGGGGATCCCCATGGACAGGCCACTTACGTCATCTCCGTTCTTGCCAGGGGGGCCGGCGGGACCACGGGGACCCATGGGACCCTAGGAGAGAGGTAGGGCAGGGGTGAGGATGCTGTGGGTGGCACCTGTCCCCTGTCACCCTGCCACCCGCCCCGGGCAGTGCCAGGCTCTGCCAGCCCCGTTCCCATGGATCCCAAGGCAGGGACAGTGTGGCCACAGCCAGGGCCGGGCACCAGCAGCGTTGTCCCCTCGCCCAGGGGACATCAGCTGGAGCAGGAGGTGGCAGGACTCACAGAAGCACCGGGCTCTCCAGGTTCACCAGGGGGACCTTGGAAACCTTGAGGACCCTGGGTGGGAAAAAAAGGAGGAAATAAAAAAAGGAAAAAATGGGTTAGAAAATGAGAAGTTTGGGCCTGAAGCCCCCAGTGGCAGTGGAAATGTCCCCCCCTATGGTGGCACAAGGACATGTGTGCCCACGTGCTTCTGTAGCTGTCAGGAAGGGTGGGACACCCCCAACCCATCCCA
>VYXB01005274.1:0-62496 GCA_013397135.1 Pachyramphus minor
TTTCAATTTGTTTCAGGAAAGGACTATATTCTATCAGAAGACAGAATATTGTATTTCTTAAAGTCCACTCCTCTTTCATCCTGATTAGTAGTTTTTCAGACCCACAGAGTCTGTCAGAAATCAAGAACTCAAGAGAGATAGGAAAACAAATGTACAAAGGGTGTGATTATCCTGCTTTCCTGTGGCCATTGACAGCTGTGCACATAAAGATTTCCTCTCCAAACCTTTGTGTGATGGTCAAAGATCTGGCTCTCCCCTATGCATTGCTTTACAATTTCATTGGGGAAAATGGCTTATATGTCGAATCTTCCTAACATTTTTATTGATAGGTTAAGGAACATGAGAATTTACTTCTGTACCAAACAATGGACTCCTATGACACTTCAATATCCTCTTAGCAAATGAAATACAACATTATTAATCAATGGGTTCCTTTTTTAGCTATTTGAGTTCAATTAAATGTATCTGTAATACTAGAACTCACGACACACAAAAATAAACAAAAAGCAAACAGCTGAGGGAGATGAAGCCCTCTAAGTATAATGAACTTCTGCTAAAGGTAATAGTAAGGCAAGCAGAAAAAGTGTCATCAAACTGACAACATAATGCAGTCCAGTGGATAGGTCTCCTTTTATGACCAGGTGACCCGTCTGGTGGATGAGGGGAAGGCTGTGGATGTGGTCTATCCGGATTTCAACAACACCTTTGACACCATCTCCCACGGCATTTTCCTGAAGAAGCTGAAGTCCATGGCTTGGACAGGGGCACTCTCTGCTGGGTTAGGAACTGGCTGGAGGGCTGGGCCCAGAGAGTGCTGGTGAACGGGGCTGCATCCAGCTGGCAGCCGGTCACTAGTGGTGTCCCCCAGGGATCAGTGTCGGGCTCAGTTCTTTTTAATATCTTTATCGATGACTTAGGTGAGGGGATTGAGTCCACTGTTTGCAAATTATTTATGCAAGTGGGCACATGGAGATCTAGTGAAAATGACCCAAAGCTCTATAGTAGACCTCCCTTACTCTAAACATCCTTAAAAGTGAAAGAAGTGATTCTGGGAGAAAAGCTAAGGCAAGCAAACAGAACTTAACTCTGCAGTACAGGCAAACCCACATGACGATTCATAAATTATTAGGAAATTAATTATGTAATTTACCTATCCCATCTTTGCTTACTTCAATAACAGTTATCCAACCCTGAAGTGCTAACCCTTTCATTCATAGAAATAATTGTGTTTAATTCACATTTGTTGCCTGTTGATGTGAAGGTTTAGTCAGCATTCATTTAATTGTTCCCCAGTAAGAAACATCAGGTATCTCTTACACAAACAATTGAGTAACAAGTAGGTTGAGGCATGAAATCGCCACATATCAGGTACTCTTAATTAATGCTATGGATGTGGATGCTCTTAATCCACTGAAACAGTGCATTGCTGCAAGGCACAAGAAAATAGCTCCTCACTAATCTCCCTGTATAGACAAAGTATTTCTATTTGCACCATACTTCTTCAGTGCAGAGAGAAATGTGTTTTTCCTTCAGTGCATGCTGAAATCCCACCTAACAAAATGTGAAAACTGGAAGTGAACCAGTGTGCAAAACCTGGAAGGGAAAAAGGTAACAAGAGGCAAGCACAAGGAAGTATTAAAATTTAAAATCAAAATTCTGGATAATATTGACAAAAATCTGCCATTTGTAAACAGAAATTCTGATGCTGAAAAAAAATATATATTCCAATATATGTTAAAGAAGCAATGATGGGGGTGTCTTTTTAGTATTGAATAACATTTGATCATTTGAATCTAAGCAGTCCATACTTACGTTCTAAAAGTGAGCACAGATTCATTTGCAATAAAATGAAAGACAAAAAGTGAAAATTGATGAGTGTAAGACAGAGTGTCTGAAAGCTGGATGTCCAGACAGTATGATTCACAAAACAAAGTTTATCTCTGACATATCTCAAGCCAGGAAATCACTCTAATTTGTGACAGTGATTGCAATCAATGAAGTGGCTACTGTACATAATAGCTGTTCTTCTGTGCAGTACATTTGGTGGTGTACTTGGCTGATGCAAGCCAATTTATAGACTGCTAGGTACTAATCCCCAAAAGGGAGGCAGTCTTACTGCCTTTCCTCTCAGAAGCAATCTTTTCTTCCTTTGTTTGGCCCCATTTGTAATACCTGTCTGAACACTTCATTGTCCTCTTGGACCCCAGTGTACCCCAACATTATTTAGTTGGTAGTCATAAAATGAAATATGGGGCTGACATAAAGAGCAGTGAATTAGTGGAAGAAAACCTACTGAAACAAAGTTCTGGGGAATCAACCAAAACAAGTGGGCAGGACAATTTGTAACGAAGGTCTATTTTAGGTTTCTGAGTCTCCAAAATACTCATCAGTGTTAACAGGGATAGCAAAAGAAAAGACATGATTTTTTCTTTACTTTCTTTACTTTTACTCTTGTCTCTGAGGGTAAATTTGCCTGTTACACTCAGTGTTTGACAGGCACATAGCTATATATAAAACATAATAGATTAATGTATTTTAATATACCAAAATCAGGTTTTTAACATTATTAGTAACAAAACAGAAATTATAATGGAATTACTATCAGCCTTTCTAATAAGGAGAAAATGAAAAATTACAAGATGCTTTCAGAAAGGCATACATAGCCTTATAGTTTCTTTTTAAAAATCTAGAGTCAGACTGGAAAAGATGTTTCCTAAATGCATAGATTCTAAGGTTAGAATGGACTATTGTCATCACCTAGTCATCTCAGTCTCCTTTATTGCACAAGCCATAGAATTTCACCAAGTCCTACATCATGACAGAACTCATTGATCTGATTGTATATGCTACAAACTCACTGATTGTACATGCTACATCAACAAAAAAGTTATTACTGGTGCATTGTTCTTGAAATAACTTCTTTCCATTTAACTATTGATAATATCAACAGATAGACTCTTTTCCAATATATGCCTCAGAGAATCTGCAGAGAACCCACCTACCAGCAGCTCAGTTGGTTATGATGACTTACTTTTTAAGCTCATTTCATATGCCCATGACAGAATGGCACAGAAACCTCAATCTGTTCTGACAGACACCAAGGCTCTGCAGAGTTGTAGTGTCTATACTACAAACAATTTTTATGTGACAAGTGAGAATGACCTCTTGAAATCATGAAATGAAGTTACCAAATCTGAGCAGAATGGATGAGTGACTGCTCTGGGCAGTCACTAATTGTCCAGCTTGCTAAGTACCAGATCTGAAATCCAATTTCTTCATGCATCAGCTAGAACAAAAGCATGGTTACTTTTGTGTCTCACTTCATCCTAGCCCTCACCACCTCAAACTCAGCTGCTGTGTGTATAACACATATTAGAGAATCTGTCAAATGTGGCTCCTTCAATGGTGACTTTCCTTCCCATGGCCATCCCTTTCCTGAGGCATATTTTGGTCTCTCAGATGGAGGCGAGCAGCCCATCAAGCACAGGAAGAGCCAGATGAAAAGCAGCCTGGCAGAGCTTTATCACAGCTAACACTTGTGACTTCACCAGTTAAGTACTTCTTGTGAGCTCTATCTTGCCTATTAAACCTGCATTTTTTTTGACAGGGTGTTAAAATTGAAACTAGTGACAGAGAGCATAAATTATGCCCAAAGACTTTACCATTGTAGGTAAGGGAAAAAAAAAAAAAAAAAAAGACTTCCAAACTTCAAACTAAAAGAGTGAAAAGAAAAGAAAGTCTATGAGGGGAAATTATATAACCTACAAAGAAATGACTTTTTGTCTTCCCGTTGCCACAGCTGAAGAAAAGGTGTGATTCATTACAAGACAGGAAAAAAGAAGTGTACTTACGAAGTCCTCAAGAATGGGATTACCACAGAAGTTCAATGTGAGGTTTATTTTGAAATATTCTTTTAGCAACATTAGAAAGGACAAGAGTTGCCATCTGAAGACACACTTTATAATTATCAACAAGAAAGTGCATGTCTCTTAAGCTAAAATGTAACAGCCATTTCATAAGCTATGCTTTCTTCGGTGTGAACACAGTGATGCCCTGAGTGTGCAAAGTGACTGATTCAGTAAGCACAAATATAGTACAATGTTTGTAAACTTCAGAAATATCTTTGTCATTTTTTAAAATCTCTAATCTCCCCGCTTCATCCTCTCCTAAGAAAAAATCAATCTACTAGGTAAAAGCAAACAAACAACCCACACTTAATTTAGGTGTTATCTTCACATAATTTTCCACTACAGACAATTTATGCAGTTTGATATGACATATGTAAGAAAATCTGCACTTGAAAATACAATTAGTGCTATATTAAAGCACATTAATTTATGAAAGTTGAACAATAATAATCATGCTCAATTGCTGTTAATCACAGTATACCCCTCAGGAAAAAATATGATATCAACAATAATCTCAATAATAACAATAATCTCAAAACAGCGGATTGGTAATGGAACATTAATATACTTGGGGGTTTGTGACAGTAACTTTGAAAAAGACTGGTAATTGGAGAATTTAACCACCATGTTGGTATATTCAGACTTATGAGAGTAACACTCAACTTTCAAAATCCTCAGGCTCATTAGTTCAACAGGAGAGTTCAACCATGGCAAACTATTCACGTAAGGAGGAACTGCCAGAGTATCAGTTTTTATGATGTACCACAGCCCATTATTCTCCCCACAGAAGACTTCTTACATGTTAATATCTTTTAGAATAAAATAATAACTAAAAATACAATTTAATTTAAAATTTACAAATCATTTAACATTTATTGTAAATACGATTGTTTCAGAGAAACTGCTGACATCAATTGTTTTGTCAGCTAGCAGATGTTTATTCTAACTATGGTGTTGTTACTCATTAAAAGCAGAGTAGGGATTTACAGTGTATTTTGTGCACCTAATATGAGAATTGGGCAGGATTTTTCAGAAATATTTCATGATTCTAGGTACTTCAATTTTTCAGATATTCAGAGAAGCTATTTTTTTAAGGTCTTGTTGGACAGACATTTCAGACTCCATTATTAATCGTTTGGGGAAAACCTCATCTAATTGGTCACATGTTATAAATGGAGTTGGTACCCTGCTGTTCTCTGTTTCAGGCTTGTTGAGGGGATCTGGCATAACTGTACATTAGGGATTTTCAAAGTGTGTACATGAGTTACTGGTAAGCAAAGAAGGTACAATAGGGAAAGGTAACGCAAGGCAGGCATTAAAATCCAATTAAATTAAATCAGTATATTTCACTGTTGATGGGCATTGGTTCTGTTTCCTCTCCTGTAAACTGGGTTTTGGGTTGTCAGACTCTGAAGCGTAAATTATTGAATTTGAGCTGTTTTTCAGAGAAATAATCAACCAGATGGTTTCATTGTGTCTATACCTCTGCAGAGTTGTCAGGGAAACACACATTTCCAAGAGGAAGAGAGCCAATTTCTTCCACAGATGTTCTGCACTTACCAGACGTATGAACTAAGCATCTCTCAGTACTGGGGGGAGGGCTGGATTGTCTCATCTTTTGCTGAGCTCCTGTATTTGCTGTTGAGAATAAGGCACCAGCAGCCCATCCAGAAGGAGCCTGATGAACAGGATTATACAGGTCAAGGAGCTCTGCAGTTTGAGAAGACTGGCAGGTTCCAGATGGAGACCAGCACTTTGTGCCTTTTAAGGCACCACAATGAGAAGAAAGAAACACCATCCCCTGAGGTCTCCTGTCCACATGGTATTGTTATCTCTACCAGAAACATAATGGTTGGGAAAAGGTGCAGATGATGCTCAAAAAATCACGGATTTTGAACCACAGAGAGGAGATAAACTCTCATCTCCCTTTGCACCAAATTATTTTCCTGCCTCCTGTCATACAGTGAAAAATTAAAAAAAAAAATATTATCCTAGAATCAAAACCTCCAGATCAAGGGAATAAAAGTAAATTTTTTATCAACAGACTCCTGACGTACATGGTCTAAAAAAATCCAGCTGTGTTATCATCCATTTTACCACACCCAGGATAATACCCCCTTACTGCATTCCATATGCCAATCATGCTATATAAAGTAATGCTAAAATAAATCAAATAGTAAAGAAAACAATACACCCCTGTATACAATGATAGTGTAGTTACAATAAATATATAAGTAAATAAATAAAAGTAAAAAGAAAAATACAGAAAAAAAAGAAAAAAAAAGGGGGAAAGCAAATGGGTAGAGGAAAAGGATAAATCTTTTCTACTAGCCTGGGTTTTTTACACTGAATTCAGGGAAATTATTTCCTTTACATAATGATGAAATATTTCTACAAACTCTCTGAAAACTGACAGTAGAAACTTTGGAAACACCTCCTACTTCCACAGAAACGAACTTCTACAGTGGAATAAGAAGTCCAGAGGATGAACATTTTTAAATCTGTGTAAAAGAATGTCTCAAAAGTTAGAACTATGGACGTGTATATGAAAAGGGAATATTTAGGTAGTGGATTAGTTCAAAATTTGACAAAATTTCACAAAACACAGAAGTATTTTGTGGTTAATTAGCAGTTTATACGAAATTAAGCAAGGAGCAATTATACATAATGACAGAGAACCAAATCTGCTTTTTTTTATTCAAGTTCAATATCTAAATGAAGGAAACTCTTTATGAACTAAACTAGAATAATTGAAGATGGTAGTCTTCAATTTGCATCCAATTGATGGGAACAAACTGAGATCTGAAATGTGTAATTCAAGTGAACAGTGCTACGAGAGAAAAAAAGATTATATATGTGTGCAAAATCATGGCCTCAAATTCAGTTTTACAAAAGGAAGACAAACATTAATAGAAAAGTAACAAGATATGAAAATATAAAATACATGTTTATCATGAGTTGTTAAAAGGGAATATCTCTGTAGGTAATGTAGATTTTAAATAGCTACCTAATTCATGAAGTGGACAACATCCAGCAGGAGACAAAATCAGCGAAAACAAACTGGGATAAAATACTGAAAGTAATACAATACACACAAAACGGGAGAGAGGAAATTGGGAAGGGAGTAATGCATGCTCATAATTTCAAAAGCAGAGACATGCTTAGGGATGTTTTGTGAAGGTGGAGGAGTAGCTAAACAATAGTAATCATAAACAATTTATGTTTTAAAATAGGTTGGTGGACATATGTAAAGAAACTAAAGCTAATCAGAATAAATCTTGGAGGTACATGGAAAACACAGGGGAAAGTGAATGTGATAGAGCCATAAAGTGGGAGGTTACAGGGGACAAATTGAGAATGCAAAATAATTAATATATGCCCAGACACTCTGTGGCTCTTCCCACAATGAATGAATTTTTAGAGAAAGCTAAACTGATGAGCAAGCAAGTACAAAATGCACTGAGAATAAAAAAGATATTAAAGAAGGATTATAGAATTCATTTTGCAAAAGAAGGATTATAGAATCACAGAATTGAGTTTGCAAACAAGTCTCAAGGAAAAAATCAAATTGCACAAGATCTTAAAACATACAATAAAAGATTTTTAGAAACTGAAGAAGGTACTACTAAATACAATTGTAACAAACTACAAGTGTTTATCCAGTCTAGCTTCTCTTTGTCATTGACAGATGTTGAAATCAATGAGATCAATGAGTTCAGCTGAAGCATTTGAGTAATTCTTATTCTCTAATAATAGATAAAAGAAGTTTTAAGCTTTGGGCTAGATGACAGGTGCAACACCTGAAATCAATAACATATGAAGAAATAAAATGCTTTCTTTGCAATGTGCTTATTATGTGTATTTGTCAGCACTTGAGAATTGTCCGCATCACTAGTTTGCAGAGAGTTTGCCCCCATTCTTCATCTCTGCAAAACAAAAGTGTATGTCAATAAAAGCAGCAGAAAAGCTGGAAGTGAAGAGGTACAAGCGAATGTATATAATACAGAAAAGTGTAAAAATTTTTGTTAAGAAAAGTTTGGCATGCTGCATACACTGGTTACCCTCAAAGGTAAGTCTACAGAAGAATTGAATGACATGGTGTGACTCCATGTACTTAAGAATGCAATCCTCCAGTAAGTGAACCCTGAAATATTAGCTGTCCTGAATAGTCAAAAGTAACATACTGAATACCACCAAAATGTTACTAAACCCATAAAATTACTGAAACAGCTCAGAAAGAATTATACTTGTGCTTAATTTCTAACAGACTGTTTGTGCTTGCCTATGTTAATTTTGATAAGACTTGCACTCACCACTGAGTCTCACCCCTGTCCTGCTTGAAGGATTTTGCAACCTCTTCCATCTCTCAGCCACCTAAGAGTGACTCATTTTTTTCTTAATTATGGCAGAAAATGTTCAGCTCTTGAGTTTACAAGGACAAAAAAAAATCTCAGCCCTTTTATCCTATAGCTGTCTACACTAAAAGCTATCCCCTTTAATAGGTTATGAGGTTTGTTCATATATGAGGATAGGACATAGTAGGATCCTGTAAACATGATTTAGTAGCAAAACATTCATGTAGAAAAGTTGAGAGGCATAAAGCTTGAGAAAAGACAACATCCATAAAATTTTGAGCAGAGTTAGGATGAAGAGGGTGAAAGCATAAAGTTATAGCATACAGCTTAATAGAATTTAAAATATTCTATAACCCACAAAGCAGGGAATCAAATAAAAATGGAGAAAATAGATCCAGCACTAGGAAAGTAATAGAGAATAAGATCATATTTGGAATAATGGGCATCATTCTGGTCACCTTATTATGGAAGTGTTGAAACCTCATTGGCTGACATCTGATATGAGGCAGTTTTGGATGTCTCCCTGTTTCTTCCATTATTAATTTTGTGCTCGAGGGCAAATGCCAGCAGTGCTCATTTTAGTTTTTACCTCCTGCTGCAACTTCAACTGTCAGAGAGACAGCAGGAGTCAAAAATGAAAGGAGCCACCTTATAGAAATGCTGTGCCACTATGTCATTTTTAAACTGACAGCTTTTTACAGTCCAATTTCTCAGGGAAAGAAAAAAAGGACTTTCATTTTCACCTCCCACTGCTGCTTTGACAGAGAAAGACATTTACCCAGGTTTGAATGCTGGTGGGAGGCAAAAATGTAAAACTGCATTAGAGTGTTTGTAAGTGGGTTTTGACTACCCCACAGAAGGATAAGCTGATTTGGGACAAGTTGAACTCTAACCTTTGCTTACCAGGTGGCAAAAGAGATAAAAGTGTCCACCTGCCCTTAATGCGATAGATGGAGATTATTCTGGAGGATATAAGTAAATACAGAAGAGCCAGATGCACTTAAGGATTTCAGTTCACCTGAAAACATAAAAAATGCTGTTCCTAATAGTCTATGGCCTTCAAGAAATGGGCAATTGAGAAGACTCTTCAATGAGAACAACTTTGGAGAAAGGTAGAGACATTTAAAAGGAGGAATCTGGGAAAAAGATAGCATGGTCCCTATATTAGTAGTTGTCCTAGTTAGAACAGCTGGGACCAGTTCATCACTGTGTGGGTGTAACCCAAACTGTGTATTCTACACCCTCTATGCCATTTCCCAGAAGCTATAGACTATCTGCAGCAGCTGCCCAGAGCACACCTGACCCCTCAGGCTATGAGCTGGGTGTGAAGATGCCTGTGAGATAAGATGTTCCTGTCCTCACACCCAGCACACCCCTTCACTCATTGTGGAACTCCCTGTCCTGGGAAAGGGGCTGGGCATTCCAAGCCTGAACCTGAAGATACATAATCTTGGGAGCTTGGGGACTTTTAGTTCCACTCATGGGATCCTGAGGAGGACCAGAGCCTCAATCAGACTGTGACCACCACTCTCAGCTGGATTGCAGCCACCACTTCCAGCCAGGCTGCAACCATTGCTCACATCAGCAGATTTTTCTCCTCTTTTTTTGCTTTTTGGACTCAGAGGGGCCCACGGGGGGTTCAGCGCGGGGGCTGATGAACACCATGCTGTTCGTGCCCCAGGGCGCCGGGTTTGTGGGTTACAAGTAAATTGTTCACTTGTAAAATTGTATTTATTATATTAGTGTCATTAAAATTGTCATTCTGACTTTCAATATCCTTTGTTGGGTTTATTTCTCCTGCTGGTTTACCTTTAAACCAGCACAGTAGTATATAGTAAGGAAAATCCCTTCCGATCCAAGGACTCGGAGAAAGAAGGTATGAAAAAAACAGAATGTCGAAGAACCACACATAGTAATTTTCCTACAGTTATTAACATAGTAGGTACAAAAGCAAAGTATTTATGATGGTGAAAGTAAAATAATAAGGAACAGTAATGTTAAGGTACATCCTCAACGGGTCCCTCTAGCATCCTAATCTATCTTGCTTCTGTGACATACAGTATTTAGAAAACTTAGAATCTAATATAAAAATATAATGTAGTAATAGAACATAAAAGTTGAAAGAGCAGCCCCCACTTGCTGCTGGATTCAGCTTTTCATTTTCAAAGTATCAGGTACATATTCTTCTGAGCTCAGAGTTAAAATTAATTGCAAGTGACAATGGTATTAAAGGTAAAGAAATTAGTCTCCTATCCTTTAAAACCATCTATTGTTAATTTTGTATTCCTTGTTTTGGGTCTCTGTACAATGAGCATGACCTAGTCAGGCTTAGAAGGATGCACTTGACTAGAACATGCAAACTGTTTGGTTGAGTATCTCCAAATGCATTGTTTATTGACACTCTAGAATAGCAACCGAGCTGTGGTATGTGAAAAACATGGATATTTCCAAGAAAAATAGCATATGGGGTGTACACATATACATATTTTTTTACATATGTATTTAAAAATATAGAAGAGTGTGCATTAAACGCATACATCGTACCTGGATTACAGAGGCAAATCTGGAAATCTAATCTCTGTACATATCATTTATTGTAATGATATCTCAATTTATAATTAATGCCATGGGTCTGGCTTCACACATTGTATCACATCCATGTGATAGCAAAACAGCATTCTGAATTCTGCATGTTACATATTTTAGTTTGTTTTGTTCTGTTGGAGGGGTTTTATTTAGAATTATTTTTAAGCTCTCTTTCATCTAAGCTCACTGATAAAACCTTTTTTTATTATGTACATCTTACTGTCTGATAGTTTCTCATGAAGAAAGTTACTTTCAAGTCCCTTCCACCATTTTCCAAGACACTGAGCTGCTACCAAGAAGCTATGGTTGTATTTTCCCCTACCTCTTTCATTTTCACGGTATACATCTTAATCCACAATTTTCTTTTAAAACAAGTGGGCTTGCACACACAGATACTCTCACGTACAGTTGATTCTGTGGTGAATGCTATTGAAGTAGTTCTCAGTAAAATTGCCTTGAGTGTTTCTAGATCTTATTGCTGTAAAAGAAAGCTTTAACACATGAATTGGGCAAAAAAAAAAAATACAAACGGTGTCTGCGTAAGCGCCCTTCTGATATGAAACACTATCAGTTGTATTTATGAAAGCTCTATTGACAGAAAAGTCAAGCTAATATTATGTGATAGATAAAAAGAATGGGGAAAGTAGAACCTTGTCAAATATATAAGGCAATCAGTACTGTTGTGGCTGAGAAGCTTCTGAAATGATTGCATAACCATTTCCCAATTCAATAATTATTTTTTTATTAATTATTCCGAGTTTTAAATTATTTAAAGGAAGTTTTAAACATGCTATCATAGCAGTTTACAGCTATTTTAATTTAGAGCAGAATTTAAATCCAGCTTCACTGGATTAAGCCAGTAAGAGGTAAATGAAGCAGCACAGAGGATTTATATGCCATCATATTTGAAATACCTAAGAGCATCATTACACATAGGTGGAGCTTATTTTGTAGTTGTGGCTAAAGTAGCTTGCCTAGCCAGTGCTCCACAGAAACAGAGAGGCAGTAGCTGGAGTGGAGGCAGAGCTAGCATGGGATCAGGCTTTGAGCAAATGAAAGGGGAAGAAGTACTCAGAATAAATGGAGCAATTGTCTCAGAGATGGGAATCTCAGAAACAGAGTCAAAAAGCCCAGGTATGTTCAGAGGTAATTGTGTGGAATAATAGAGATCGATTTCTCCTAAGTAATAACCTTAGGAAAGAGAAGGTTTTTACCATTGTAGGAAAAGCAAGGCAGGCTGCAGAAAAATTACGTAAAGAAGAGGTTTGTGTTTTTCTTTTCCAGACTTTCTCAGTTTCTATTTGAATTCAGGTCATTTTACTATGCCTTGCTGCCTTCTCCACTTACAGAATAATTGGGTTGTTTTTCCACCACCTTTCAGTGATGCATTTGTTCCTGAGTCAGTTTTGAACATCAGCTTCAGAAAAGGGCATATCTGTGAAAGTATCTGTGTATCCAACAATTCAGAGGAGGGCTTGAACTTCTCCTGCTTTTCAAGAAAATCCCATCAAGCATTAAAAGAATCAGATATTCCTGAAAAAAAATCTTGAATGTACCCTTTCTGGTTTAGAATTTTTAAAACTCTGGTTCTTAACCAGGCTGATAAAGCGAGAAGTCAAGTCAAAGTGAGTTGAGGGAGGTGATCTTGCCCCTCTACTCAGCCCTAGTGAGGCTGCATCTGGACTACTGGACCCAGTTCTGGGCTCCTCAGTACAAGAGAGACATGGAGCTCCTGGAGCAGGTCCTTCTGAGGGCTACAAAGATGATTAAGTTACTGGAGAACCTCACTTAGGAGGAAAGACTGAGGGAGTTGAGCCTTCAGAAGAGACAACTGAGATAGATCTCATTTACATACATAAATATCTGAAGGAAGGGTGTCAAGAGGATGGAGCCAGGCTCTTCGTGATGGTGATAAGCAACAGGGCAAATAACAATGGGCAGAAACTGATGCACAGGAATTTCCACCTGAATATGAGGAAGAACTTTACTGTGTGGGTGACTGAGCACTGGAGCAGATTGCCAGAGAGGCTCTGGAGTCTCCCTCACTGGAGATATTTAAGAACCATCTGGATATACTCCTGTGCCCTGTGCTCTAGGATAGCCCTTCTTGAGCAGGGAGGTTGGACCAGATGACCCACTGTGGTCCCTTCCAACCTGACCAATTCTGTGATTCTATGATATATGGGGTGTATACTATGAGAAAAGGGATGGAGTTGGGAGAGGGGAAAAATCCACCCCAAAAAACCCCAGAAGAAAAATCCTGAAAAAATATTGGGTTTGACTTTGCATAGATACCTCCTGATAAGAATTTTAATACAGCATATATGACGTCCAAATTCCTCTTTTATTTGCAGTGATAGCTAAAGGAAATATTTTGGCTGACAAGAAGTCAGTTTATGTTCTGATATACAGCTTTTCATTACTACGGTGTTATACAGGTTCAGCAGGAATCCCTAAGAGCAAATCCTTTGTACATCCTAGCACATTGTTCTTTTCACTCCTGACAGCTGAAATCCTAATTGAAATCTTATGTTTATTAATTTATTTTCTAAATCTTTCCTTCTCTTACTCAAACTTCAAGTGATTTCATTATGATTTCTATCTTATAATGACTACTTGACCAGCTCTGGGTCTCACTTTGTCCACACTAATGCAAATACTCTGATGAGTTTTACGGAGCCAACTACATAAGCAGCAAATACTCACTTTAGTGTGTTTGCAGGGTTGGACTTTTGATTGAACTTATTCAGGTTCAAATATTAAAGATACAGGTTTTTAACTGGTAGATTAGTTGAATTATACAACTGCAAGAAGCTGTTTTTTTCTAGTAAAAATCCCATGATGAAATGGTTGAGCAATGAAAGTCATCAGGATATGGCTTGTATATTGTTAGAGATGAATCAGCAGCTACAGATTTCATTTCACAAAGGAATTGCAGTGAGCCAGCAAGAGAAAGGATTGGTTGTATGGCAGGAAAGTGGATGCCAGGGTGGCCAGAATATAATGATGTGAACTTTTTCTATCAACTCCCTAAAAAAAAACTCCACAAAAAACAAAGAAACCAACAATAACAACAAAACAGTACTTACACTCTCTATTTTTTGCCCAATAGGGAAATCAGCTTTTTCCAGTCAATCTACCAAGGCATCCCTGAAGCATTAATCATTTAGAAATGTGTTAGGAAGAATCACATCTGAAAAGAAACCTTCATTGCCAGTTCTACAAGTGGAAGAAAGCTCCGTGGAAATGATCTCCTCTGCGTCATTGCATCACTTTTCCTACAGATTATGGAGTCGCACAGAAAATCCGTTCTCTCCTAAAAACTAAACAGAAGAGGGCCTGAACCCAAGTTGAACCTCATGATTGATTACTAATTATATCATTATATGTATGAATTGCCCAGAATGAGTTCTGAATTTTATTTTAAAGCAGTATTTTTAAGGCTTGTGGTGGTTTCTTTTTCTGATGAAAAGAGTGAGAGAAAATAAGAGCTCATGAGAAAACCTCTTCTCATATTGCAGTCTTCTATAACCAAAGGGTTCAAAGGTTTGGATAAAGACTCATATTTTTACTCTTTCGTAATCAGAAATTAAAATAAAGTTATCTTATTTTCATCTCATGGCCACCCTTCTACTATTACCATTAATAAATTATTGACATTATTATATTGACATTCTAAGCCACAGACTTACTAGTCGTTTAACAAATCTATGCAACTCACAGCAACAGATTATACTACTGCATGAATTATTTGGATCTGTTTGAAAGCACAATACCAGAAAATATTGAAACAATAATCATGAAATCCTTAAATTAACGTAGAACATTTTAGTCCAGACAAGTGAAGCTACAAGTTTCTTCAGTCGTATGTATAAGTGCATACAAACAAATACAACATACATATTAATTTATCTGGATACAGCCTTTAAACAGAACACAAGATTCTTAACACAGGAATCACATTGCTATTGGGAAGATGAGAAACTGCATCAGTATTAAATAATAATATTTTTAACTCTTCAAATTAAGGGAAAAAAACTCTTTTAAAGTATGTCTTACCACCCTCCAATTTGAAAGTCTTGTCCAAGAGATAGAGAAAGAAGCCCAGACACAGAGTAGTTTATTTCACTTCTCTGGTAATACAGTTATAATGAACAATGAAGCAATAAAACTAGGCTGCAATTCTGTATCCTTTAGAGGAAAACTTCTACCACCTTTTATGGAAAAATCATACTATTGTCACACTGATGAGAAGCTTGTTCATCTTTCTGCGAAAGCCTAGAATATCCCCAAAGTGCTCAATGTCTTTAAAAATAATCTTTACCTTAGAATAGGTTTCTTACTACATCAGAAAGAACCTTGTGAGCACCTATCTGTATTTAAAAGAATTTTCACTACACAGAGCAGACAACATTTATATACTCTGATTTGAGCAATTTACTTGCTACTAATTAGTATTTAAAACTTGAATTATAGCATGAAATGATATATTTAACTTATGCACTTACTTTCCATCATATCTGTAAAGATAAGATAGGAAGTAAACTGAGGCAAAGTTCAGTTGTTATCTCTTGTTGCCAAAAATCCACAGAAATAGAAAGGCAACATTGTCAGTGTTTTCTGACTTTAACTCAGTTGGGAGGCATCAGTGGCAAGTTTCAACTGCTGAGATGCATTTGATGAAAATCTTAAAAGCAATTGAGTAGTCTAAACTGTTGACTTTTATGAATTTGTATTGCGAATTACTCTTTGAAGGCTCTTTACCTGGGAGACTTTGAACTGCCATTGTTGTGCTAAGCTTCCTATATTTGGAGATAACAAAAATTAACTTTTCAAAGATTCAGTAGTCTGGAAACTGGGAAGTTATTTAAAAGGTTTAGTTCCAAGAGTACAGCAACACCCTAAACCCTTAATTATTAGAGACAATCTTTAATGCTTATCATCCAAATAAGCACAGGTCTCATTATATTTTTAACTGATAACCTGAGCTCTTTCATTTGCGGATTAGCTGGATATTGTTTTCACAGAATTTTATGGATGATTTGATATTGCCTTTGAAATGTGGTGGGGCACTGCTGCATTTGCTTCATTTTCTTTTTATCCCTGCAGATTTTTTTCACACAGTCATTAGAAGCATAAAAGTAGCTTCATGGTGAGTTTACCCCTTTCATTTTTTTAAGGCATTCTTTAATGGTAAGACACTTTCTTTTTTTTTATTTATTTCTAAATATAAAGGACCTGATCCTGCATGGTAATGAGTGCTTTAAGCTCTCTTTGAAACTAACAGGCAACGAGTTTGTTTGGCATACTGCAGAAGACACCCAGCAGGATGCAAATCTGAGCTCAGAGTGATTTAAAAAGACAGTATATGTTTTGAGTCACATTCAAAACATATTTCTGCACAAGAAATATATTTTTACATGACCAAAGGACTAATCAGGCATTCACTTTCTTTCCTATGGCATATGAAAACATATATTTAATAAACTCAGAAGATAAACGGTTTAATGTAGTGGGATGGCCACTGCAGTGCAAGGCCATTTAATCAACCTAGTAAGACATGAGATAAACTGCAGTGGAGGATAAACCTCAGTACTATCACAAGCTTGCCTGAAATTGCAGAAATGCAATTGTTTTAACATCCAAAATATAGATGATTGAGATTTTGCCTCTGCTTCAGCATCCAGCATAAAGTTAGAAAAGAACATATAGCTTTTCTGGAGGGTTTTTATTTTGATTAGAGCTTTTCATATAGTATTTCATAGGAATATTTAATTTCCAGTTTTGCATAATAGAGGGCATCTAGATTGCTAACAGCTATCTACAAACTCAGACAGCTAGCAGAGAAGCCAAAGCATATCATTCAAATCCAGGATGCAACTTTTTGCAAGAAATTTCATTATGATAAAAAGATAGCATTGTCTCTGAAAAAAAAATAATTTGCAAGATACTTGTTTTAAAAAGATGAAGTACCAAAAAAAGACTCTAACTTTTTTGAGACAAACTGACAGTTTGAAGATGTACAAAGAATTCTAAAAAAAAAAAAAAAAAAGAATTCTTTTCATTACAGGCACTCCGAAGTCCACAAATGTGAAGGAAATATTTTGGTTAGTCAGAACCTACCTGCATTACTGAAAAGCCTTAATACTCGCAGCAGACATAATACAAATCTATTTTCAGGTCACTAAGAGTTAGCAGAGCAGAGCTCAAAATTGCTAAGTCAAATATCGGAAGAACAGCTCCAGTTAACATCCAATTTGAGTAGGACAACACTTGTGATCTCTAATGCTTTTCTAACACACGTAATCTTCAGAGGCAATGTGATATAACATGCACCAAGAAGGACAGAAGTCTGCAAAGCTGAGGGAAATGAGTGGAAATCCTTTCCTCTCTAATTGACAGGATCTAATGTCAGATGGCCTTGCCCTTTAAACAACTCATCAAACACACACCTATAGTCTAGGAGGTGAGGAAAGGACATTAGTACTGATTTCCACCTGTTGACTAGAGGAAATAAGATCACCTGAGTTTCCCCTCCCTTTCTCCATTCCCTATCTCTCCCTCAACCTGAAAGCCTACTGACTCATACTTTGCCTCTCGGAAGGAATATGTGCTTAGACTGGCTGACAAAAAAGACAGGTAACGCAGTCCAGTGCAAGGCTATTCTAACTACTGTCTCACATTGCAATTATGTTTCAACCGAAAGGAAGTATGAAAGTTTTTAGCATACAAAAACTTAAAAGAAATTTAGCTAGGTTTTATCATACTTGTAAAACACATAGTAAAAATCCAGGCCATGATTCTAACAGGCTGGCTCAGCACCATGATTGTTGGGTGTCTGCATACCTGAACCCCTGGACCCTCAGAGTCATCCTGACCAGCGGTATTTCTGCATTCACCATAGCATTACACTAAGCAAAGCAAACTGGCAGAAGAAAAAGCTGGAACAGACTAGATCAGAGACCATCAAAAACTCATTCAAAATCCACAAAACAACTGGGCAGAAATATATTCAGGCAACACAACAAGAGTAAAAGAAATAAAAAGATGTTTTTTTCTTTTCCTCCACACAGCTGCAAAATACTGACTAGCAGGGATCAATATCAATTCACTGGATGAAACACTGGATTCACCAAACCCAGGAAGATGAAAATGACAATGATAAGAGTGAAAAGATGCTTCAAAAAACTACTGGAGCACTATTGTTCTTTTCCGTTGAAGACAATTGCCCTTTGTTCATCAAATGTCAATCTAACTCGCTACAGCTTTCATAATAAGGGCTCATGAGTAGGTGTAAATGAAAGAACAGTCTCTGTTATTTAAATTGAAATGCTCTTGCAATTCCTTGGTATGTAAATTGCAGATTATGTTATACATTGATAGAAATGGTATAAATAGATCTGGCAGAATCTAAGGGGACCTTTTGAATTGTTCTGAGTAACATGCACCACGTCTGAATTTGCCCTTGAATACAGGCACAGGGCAAACACAGAAAGGAAGATTTAACTGCTGGAGATACTTTGAATGTGAAAGTGTAGAAATGAACAGGCACAGCAAGGAAGATGATACATCCTCCCTTACATGCAGGGTCAAACAAGAATATGAGCAAAGAAAGATATTATACTTTATGTGGAATAGAACATTTCACCAAACTGCTTAAGATTGAATAGGACTGTGAGCAGTAAAATGTCTCCAAACGACAGCAAGACCTAACACCTTGTGAAATCCAGCCTTGCTTAGTACCACAGGAGATGTAAAGCACAAGAATCCATGAAGATGACATGGCACAGAAAACCTTTAGGTCTATAATGATGATAGGGATTTTTTTTTTTTTTTTGGTCATAAAAACTTCCATAGAAGTATAAGCCTGTTAGTGTTTGGGGACTTAACATATGGCCTAGAGTTTGAAGACATCCTTGTTTCTTAACAGAGAAACTAAGCACTTTACACTTGGAAGCTGCAAACTTCAGCAGGTTTAATACTCTGGCTCTTCTCCACCTACTGTAGATATCTATAATATGTAGCAGGATAACACTTTTTATAGTATCCCAATCATCAAAACTGCAACTGACAAAAGGAAATGAGAGGTTGGATTAAATAAAAAGGATATCCTGGCTTTGAAAGGAATGTTACAAATGCATGTAACACAATACCTATATTGAAAGTTAAGTGCTAGAAAATAACAGTATCCTGACTGTGAGCAAGGATGACAGAATAATAAAGCACATAGGGGGCAATCCATCTAGGTGTCAAGCTGCCTATATTAATTTATTTAAATGGAAAGTAAGCTACTAAATAGGATTTCATATTCCCTCTTTCTTTTGATCATGCCTTTTTTAATGAAGCCTAAATCTGGGATGATATTTTCCACTAATCATGCTTAGTAATAATGTTTAGGAACATTAAGTTTCAAAATGTAGGGTCAATACTAAAGGTGCAAATACATATCTACCATGAGCCACATGTAATGGTCAAAAGAGCGATGTACAGGCACAAAAAAAAGATGGAACTATAGCAGCCAATAAACCTGTGTAATAATTTTCAAATGAAAACTATTTTTATAAGGAGTTTTAGATAAAAAGGTCTTGTTTGCACAGCAAATTCTGTAGGCGTACGTGTGAAGTACACAATCAATATAAACAAATTGGTTTTTATCCTATTCCAAAATACAGAAGGAAGGAAAAGCACGACTGCATAACTAAAGGTGTCTTTCCTATCCTACCTCTGATATACAAAAAGTGTAGGCAAGGTAGGTGTGTCCTTTTGATAGAGAACAAAATCTGTATTAGAAGCACTTTAGTTATCTTTTTAAGCTTCTTTGTATTAAAAATCTTCTTGTGCCATTCAAAGAAATGCCAACACCATTGCTGGCACTTGAAAAACCCTCTGGTAAAGTATAGGAATGCTTCAATTCTGAAACAGTTTCTAAAAGAGAAAGCCTTAGAACGTTCTATTAAATATGTCCTGACACAGAGATGCTGCTAACAGAAAGAAAAGTTAAGCAACCCACCACAGTCTTAACCTTAAGTCAATGACAAGACTGACACACTAAATCTGTTCTGACAAAGTGCATTCCACAGCTGCATGAAGAAGGTATGGGACACAGTGATTTATAATTCTCTAAACAAATGAAAGCACAACATTTTTACACTTCAGCAAAATCGGACCTGGACAATAGGGAACTAAAAACTCATTTGGATACATGTGGTGTTTTAAAATACATCACTGGGATCTTCAAATCGATCCAGTACGTAATGCCAGGCAGCATTGAGATCTCAGTACAGAGACTTATGATGACCAGCTTTTGTGCATGCTTAAAATCTCAGTGGTCACATTATTCTACAAGTTCCTATTTTGTGAAAGGAGGGCTGAGTGAGACCTGCAAGCAGGGAATTACAGTAATCCAGACAAGATGTCATAGAAGCATGAATTAACGTTTGAGTATCTCTGTGAGACAACGCTGTCAAACTTGTTATATTTTTTGTTGATAATAGGAATTTTGTTCCCCCTGAACACACATGATCCCCAAAGAAAAGCCCTCAATTAAAGTTTACCTCTACATTTTGCACAGATGAAGACCAAGCAGTATTTATATGCAGTACAGAGAAGGGACAAATCTTCAGACACAGTGTTAACAGCATTATTAAGCACAGTGGTCTCATCTTTTTCATGTTTAAAGCAATTTTGGGCCAGTCAGAACTACACTTCATAAGAAATGGGGATCAGATGCTCCTATTGAGTTTGTAGCAAAATAATGTAAGTCTTCTTTTCAAAAGCTGTGCAAGCTTTTTACTTCTACTCTTCTATCTTCCCCTGGATCTTATTATCCCCTATTGTCTACAATGCTTCATCAGAGACACAGCAGTTTAAACTGCTATATGACCTGAGAGATGACTTCTTTATCACCTCTGCACTTTTATAATGTAAGTAAGTGACAGATAAATTATATACGAAAGCCTGGACTGTGACCTGAGCTAATAATTTTTGCAGGCTAAAGTCCTGGCACTGTAAGTCTTGCACAGTGCTTGTTCAGGTAAAACCCACACAGGAGCAAGTAAGACCTTTATCAGAATCAAGTCCAAATGAAAGCAGATGAGGGTCCTCAAGATTTGCCCCCTTTTGACTTCTGCTTAGAATTTCTTGCAAGCATATTGAGCTACATATTCAGAAGCATTCAGAAGAATAAAAGTCCTTCATTTATTTTATAAAACTCAGCAGTTCTATACTGACATTATCAGGGTATATTCCAATAAATCCATTATGCTACATAATACCACTTCAAGTTTGCCAATAAAATAAACAAGTACTTCATCTTCACAAGTTAGAAGAGATTAGTTAGAGGAGATTTTATTAATACTAAAATATCTTTAATGCAGCTCATCGTTTTATAAGGCCTATACTTTGCAAATAAGCCTGGTGGTGTTTATAGTACCAAAAACTCCCATATATTCAGAACTGCAGCCACTAGTCAATGGGCTTCACTGACAAAGAAAAAGTGAGCACACATCTTTTATTTCTCTTCATCAGAATATTCCGGGAAAAAAGGTTGACAGTGTTCTCTCCTAGCAAATCCTCAACCACAGTGGACACCCATGAAACCTATCAAAGCTAGATACTGGTAGAAGCTGTCTGGATCACCTTTCAGACAAGGTGGGGGTCACTGTGTAGGGGTGCATGGCACACTATGAGATTCAGGGAAGAATGTTTGGAAGAGCAGGTTTGTAGGAAAAGACTTGGCTGTCATAGGCAGCAAGGTGAATGCCAGCCAGCAAAATGCCCTTGTATCAAAGGCAGCTAACACTGCAGGCTGGACTCCAGCACTGGGAGGAGTGTTGCCAACAGGTTAAAAGGCATGATCAGCTACTCAGACCTGGTGAGGCCACACCTACTGCATGTTCTGTGTGGAGTTCTGTGCTCCTCTGTACAGGATAGACATGGACATACTGGAGACAGTCCAGCAAAGGGCCACAGAGATGACTAAGGGACTGGAACATGTCTCCTACAAGGAAAGGTTGAGAGAGCTGGGACTGTTCTGCCTGGAGAAGAGAAGGTTCAGGGGGGTTCTCATTAATATATATAAATATCTCAAGGGAGGGTGCAAAGAGGAGAGTCGGTCTGTTTTCAGTGGTGCTCAGTGAGAGGGTAAGAGGCAATGGACACAGCCTGAAACACAGGAGATTCTTTTTGAACAATAGGAAAAACTTTGTTATTCTGAGGCTGATGTAGCACTAACAACAGGTTGTACATAGGGAAGTTGTGGAGTATCCTTCTATAGAGAAACTTGAAAAGTCATCTCGACATTGTCCTGGACAACCAGATCAAAGTACCCTGCTCAAGCAAGGGGATTGGAACAGATGCCTTCCAGAGGTCCCTCCCTACCTCAGCTATTCTCTGATTCTCTGAATTGGAGCAGGGCTGCAGCCTTGGGAGTTTATAAGTCCAGGTCCTCACAAACAGAGAGAATGAGATCCAGGAGCAGCTGCTGGGCAGACCAAGCATGTGAGCCTTGCTACTTGAAGTAATCACATGCTCTCATGTATATATATATTTGTATAGCCCCTCTAGTAGAGGAGACCTCTGCTTAGCCAGAGAGGAGAACAGGATGAAGCTGTTGGTGCTGTGGTCATGTGAGCTCTCTGCATGTCTGTCAGTGGTCTGAGTGGTTGGCCACACATATACACAGGTATGTGGTGTATCCAGACGCTCTGTGTGCTTGTGCATACTGGGAAAACATTTTCAGGCTAGCTACTTTTTAGACCTGAGGGCACTACAGTGGCCTCACCTCCCTTGGGCTGTCAAATCCAGCATATTTCATAACATATATCTGCTATTTTCCTCTAACAGAACCAGTTCAAATAAATTCAGAACTGTTAACTTTGTAGCTTCCCTTTATAGTCTGTACCTCTGACTTAAGTTAGGGGGGTTTTTTTCCATCCTACTTTATCCATTCTGTAAAGTCATAAAGATGGTAAAACATAATGATGGCTCTGCTTCGCTCAATAAATATGGATCCAAATACATAAAACCCCAAGCAGTTGTTATTGTTTGCTATTGCCAGCTACATGCTTCATTAAGAACTTCTGCTATTAATGCTCAAAAGGCTTGTGAATCCTGCAAGAAGCCTGACTAGTTCCACTCCCCAGTATGCATGATACAAGTACTGTTGCTTCTATATCCTAGGTGTGCTAGTCTTCCTTAAGGACATAGGTTTTGTTCATCCAGATTGTATAGGGCGCTAACTCTATCATTACCAAAAAGCAGCTATTTTCTTATCTGCAGGGTGGAAAGTCAGCTTCACCGGAACCAACAACGCACAGAATAATTTTGACTGCTAGTATTTTTGAATGATTTTTCTTCTGCTTAAAACCTCTTGTCTATCTCTTGAATGTCCAGGGTTCAGCAAAAACACGATACCCAAAACAGAAGGCTTTTCTTAAGCATCATAATATTTTTGAAATTAATTTATCTTTTGCCTTAGCCTACTGTCTTTGAAAGCCTTTTGGTATATTCAAGTCACATTTTCAAACTTTTGTCTCCTGTTAGAAAGATAAAGCATTTTATTTTTGTTTAGCTGAAAGCTGAGATTCTTTCTTGATGACTTGATTCACAAAGTGAGCTTTGAAAATAAATAACAAATATTGTAAGTCTCGCAGTGCAATAATGATAGATGAGGGCATGGCGTAAGCTTTAAATTAAGTCAATATATATACTATTAGGGCCACAGTCACTACAGTTTGGTGTCTCCACTTCATCCACATACAGAAGGAATGAAAAGGGTGCTGAAAATGGGCAGTAAACTTACTAGTAGTCAGAGTAACTTAATTGAAAACAAGGGAGTACAGGTAAAAAAATCATTTAAGTGAAATCATCAGTTTTATCCTGAGAATTAAAAACACATATTGTTTGTAAACTTCTGCTACATTGCATTGCCACAGAACACCCCTATTAAAATATAATGACAAAGAAAGGTTGCAGCAGGGTTTATAATGTTCTGGTAGAGTTGGACCCCTCTCTCCTCAAAATGAGAGCCATTTCTGGTTGCAGACAACTTCTGATATTTTGGGGATTTCTTTACTTTTAATATGGACAGCAAAAAGAACCCTAAAGTATAGCACAATTCTCCTGAATTGCAACATACATTTTAGCAATAACTAATAGCTATTTCTCAGGTGGTCCCATAAAATACATGAATCAAAAGCCCTGGAAACTCTAAGATATATATCAGGCCTAGTCCAAAACCAATTAAATGTCCCAAATAATTATTGTCTATTTGAGAATTACAGCAGGGGTACAATCTATCAAATGAATGGAGGGATAACTGAGACAATTTGACTCAGGAGAAAGTGCTCAGGACAAAAGATTGCTGGGTCAGACAGAGTAAACCACCAGGGTTATAAAGCACCATGGTAGTAAAAACACCTAAATAGAAACTGTGCCCATTGTGCTAGAGTAAAACATACAGGCAGCTTAAAAGACATCAAATTAACCAGTAAAGTCACATAATGAAATTGGAGAAAGCAAAAGGCTACCTTTGTGAGAATTGGGCAAACAGCCTTGCATGAAGTCATTCTGAAAACCAGCAAAGATTGAATCTGCCTGACATGAAGTATTTCATTAATTTACATGGCAAATGAGAAAATAACATCTTCATTCTATAAAACAGAGTATCTTTATTTCAACATTTTACATTTTAAGTCTATAAAAGGAAGATTTCAAATTGAATGAATCATACAGGCATCCTATCCATTGCACGCACAGTGAGTTTTAAAATCAGGACTGCGACTGACCCTGATGGTGGTCTCCACGTCTGCAGCGTCTTCTTCTGGCCCCACAGTGCAGATCTCATTCTGCCGCAGGTCTCCAGGAGACAGCTGCCAGCTCTAAACAGCTTCACCAGGCTGGTGAAGATGTCCCACATTTTTGTGACTCCTCTGGGCATTTTCTAAAGCATCAGTGTTAAAAGAGAGAAAACCCAAGGAACTCATAGACAAAGCTCTCCACATTCTTCTTCTGCTCTGAACCAGTCTTCACATCAGTGCTTAGAGCATGTAATACAACCAGAACAGATATACTTCAGCAACTCATTCTACCAAAATATTTCTAAATCTTGGTTGTAATCAGGTTTCTCTCACGACTGAAATGATCTCTTTCCTTCGAGGTAACTAAGATTCATGTGCTCCTTTTTTACACCACACTCCATCCCTGCCTGACACTTCAGACCTAAGGTACTAGAGATGATGGGGTCCACTGTGCCCATGTGACCCTTACAGGCTTTGCAATATACCACAACCTCATGTATTTTCTACTTAAGGCGTAAATAAAGTATGAATTTTTGTGAGCATTTTTTTAAAATGGGCTATGAATTAATAAACATTTCTTTATTGTAATCCAGTTTAAAACATCTATGTAGTGCAGTTATTTCTGGTCAATTCAGATCTGCTGTAAATTTTCTACAAATGTCATACTATATTGCCACCTAGTGAATAAATTCGGAAATTCAACCAAAAGGAGTGTACACCAGTAGTTTTGTGATAGAGATATCCTTAAAAATTCACATTTATGGCTCCCTTGTGATAGTTATGTGCTGTGTAAGCAGGTGTTCACTGACCATCTTAATGTCGTACCAGTGTGCGAGTTTGTGCATGTGTGTGCTGTCCTGCCTAATCACAATGTGCACAAGCATAATTGACGGACACAGGTTTTACCCTGTTAAAGATATTTATGCTGCCACCAATGTCAAGTGCAGTCTGTCATGCTTGTCATCAAACCACCCATACCTAGGTAACACTAAATATGATTTGTTGAGTGATGAGGCAGTCCAAATTCTGCTTAGATAAACATATAGCACTCATCAGACTGTGCTGGTTTACTTGGACTCTGCTACCAACAAGCTCGCCTACCAAAAGATTTGCCATGATTTCTAAGTTAGACTGCAGGAATAGAAGATCTGTTGTAGAGCTCCTGGACTGACAAATTGCAAGTGATATCTTGACAACTACCATATGAGATTTCATGTCATGCTTTGAGAACTTACACTGGGACACGGCAATTCTAGACAAGAGGAGACAACATGAAAATGTGCTGATCAGAAATTACGAGGGCATAAGCCAGCGCTGCACTGAAAACATTTGAATGTACTCAATCACCCTGACTTGCTTCAGATACCATCTTTCTCACCACCGTTCCCACCAAGAAGGCAAAGTCATGACATACGAAGTTTAAGGACCAGTTTGTCATTATTTTTTCCAGCAGAAAATATTCAGTTCCTAAGCAAAAGATGACAAAACTAATTACATGACATGTATTGCCTGTTTGGAAAATTCCAGATCTACTACAGAAAAATAGCTGTTGGTATATTTTGTGACTAAGTCTATACAGAAGGACATATCCATACAAAAATACCGTTCCTAATAAACATGAAACAAGTGTAAATTATTAATAATATATATGTGAGTCCAGATTTTTTTCCTAGTATTGCTGAGGTAATTAGGATTTCACATTACTGGAGCAGTAAAAAAGCAAAGTATTTTTCACTAGCAGGAAACGGAAGAACTTCCTTGCAATTATGTCCTTCATTTTAAGTGGATATATGCAGGCATCAGGGTGCAATTAAGTGGTAAACTACAATTTATAATGTTTTGTCTTCAAACCTTGCTTGTATTCATAACTATATTTACAATCTTTATTGCCCTCTAGAACTGTAGAGGACAATAAAGCCAAAGGCAGCTGATCTAGCCACGTACCTAATTACTAAGTCATTTGCTGATCAAGGGTCATTTTCAGCAGCATACTTCCTAAGCTGGATTCATTCTTGTTCATATAAAATAATCAGAATGCAGTCAAATACATGCAGTGTGTGGAACAAGATGCTGCTTATGTTTCTCAAGTTAAAATGCTGCTTGAAAGTCCACACATATCTTACAATGCTGAATGGAGAGGAAGTTCTATGTCTCACCTATTTGCAAGGGAATTTTATTATATATGATATATATTATATATATTTTAGATACATTTTCCAGCTTCTGGGTATTACATTTATTACATGGATTGATTTGTAATCTGTTTTTGTCCTCAACTGAAACCTGTTTTTATGAGTGAGAGACTGAAATAAAATGCTCTTTCATCTGCTGGTTCTTATAGACTGGAGACAGAATCATAATTGCATACTATCTTAGACTAGCAGGAGTCTATATTTGCTATTTCAAAGCCAAATATGTGCAAAGTTAATGAACATAAGTTCTTTAAACACAAAAAGAGGCATTGCTTATAACTAATGCTTGTTTAGTTCTAGGAGTAAACACTAGTCAAAGGCTACACTTTTGTTGGTATATCTTTTAACAAACAAAAATTAATCGCAGAAAAGAAACAGACCAAGCTTCTAAAACTACAGACTTATTACACATTATCTGATCTATTTAACACCTGATTAATATTACAGATTTTATATCAAATAGTTGAACAGACTTAGTCTCTACTTACATACTTACATAGAAATAGATATGTCACAGGCTGTACTACATTATTGCCGTCCACATATGACTATGGGGACAGTTAGAAAAAAATGCAGTCATGAAAATAGAAACAGTTTAAGTTTGAAAACATACAGTAAAGAAAACTGAAACTGCTGAAGTGATAAATGTCATAAACTAAATTGACATCAGCTCTTGTTTAAAGGAAGTGTATTGTTTGGTCGAATAAATACCTGAAAGAATGGCCCATCCCTATCCATACATTGATGGAGACATTTTTAACAAAGCACTGGAGGGCTTTTTTGATATTAAAAAATAATGCAGTCGCTGATTCTCTTCACTTTTTTTTTTTTGGTGTTTAGTAAACACAATTCAAACTGATGGGAAGTGATACACTATTAGAATGCATGTTTAATCAGAGCAAACTCTGATAACAAGAATGAATAAAACATAATACCCAATTTCAGAAATTGAGTTAGAGAAAAGTGATGTCATTCTTTCAGTCATAGCTCATATGACAACAACCGTCTTTGTCCCCAGAATGGTTTTACTGTTTAAAGTAGCTCTCTAATGGTATATTATTTAGCCAAGATCATATTTCCAATGCAAGGATTACTAAAATTAACAAATGTTAAAAAAAGACTTTTAAGCAAATATTAAGAAATATTTTCTCCTGAAGTCTGTAAGTAGTTTCATCTGAAGTAATACTTCCTGGGATAACCTTTTGGGACAAAATTTCATTAAATAATGCATCACAAAATAAATTATATAGAAAAATTAGTCACATTTTGTTCAATTTGTTATAACACAGAGCAAGGTCAACTTCTCAAGGTTTCAGGTGAATCCTCCCTGCTGTCACATACAGTGTAATTTGTGTTTTGATGGAAATACAATAAAAGGGTACATTTTCAAATACATTTGAGTTTTAAAGTGGTCTTTTTTTTTTTTCTGAAGAAACTGTGCTTTACCAGTTAATTATGTCTTTCTATTATTAGTAGTAGTAGTATTGGCATTAGTATTTCAATAGATCTACAGCCAGTGTGTCCAGATAACTTTATTTAAGTTCAGGCTGTTCAGTTTACACTAAGAGATTCACAGAATTCTTTAGGTTGGATAAGACCCTTAAGATAATTGAGTTCAGACATTAACCCAGCATGGCCAAGTCCATAACTAAACCATGTCCCTAAGGGCCACATCAATTAGTTCACTGCTGTCTGTTCAGGGGATAATATTTCAGAGAAGCATCTTTGATTTAAGTCACTTGCTCAGAAACTAGCCATAGGTCAGGCCATACTTGCAAAGGGATTCGGATTCTTACTTCCTATTGTGTCTATAGTTTGCACATAGTTGGTAGTTTGGGAACTGAAACATGAGTTAGGAGCTTAAAATAATTTTGTGGGTCTAGGCTAGGTCCATGACTGTACTGCAAATTGTCATCTATTTGAAATGTCATATGGTACAAATATATATTTGTAAATATAAACCATGTCTTTTTATACTGCATCTCGGGAAATTCTGCTTACAGGAGAGTCAGACATGATAAATTAGTCCTATTATGTGAAGCACCATAAGCATGAAAATCCTGCATATTTTCTGGAGAATTAATTGTAGTAACAAGGGTTAACCCAAGCAAAAATGCATCTATTAGTCTTAACACAGATTTCAAGGAAACAAGCTCATGAAGTAATTCCAATGGAATATGAGATACCCCTATATTTGTATGACTAATGATTATGAACTTGAATCTGCAGATGAAATATAGTCAACTAGAGCCAGGTACCATGTGGTAATGTATCTATAGCTCAACAGATATTCCCTCAAGTTACACAGCTGTCCTTCATATACGGGAAGAAAAGAGTACATAAGAGAATATATAATATAAAAATTATGTACAGATAAATAAGGGGAAATCTGGTAACATCATTCCTCTCAATAAAAAATGTGTAGAATTTACATACTTCATATGTTTTAAGTGAAAATTTTTGCAGATTCTCTTTACACCGAAAACCAAACAGCATTATTTCTACTTAGAAGATTGATCATTTTTATAAAGTCACAAAGAAAAAGGTGTCTGGTACCAGAGCAGCTCAAAATTAAGTCCTGTTTGGATGGAAGCCTGTTCAGTAACCTTGTAGTTTCAGTATGAAATATCCAGCTTTTAATCAAGTCTTAGAGCTTCCTTTAAGTAAAATTTGAGCACTGTTATGACTATGGTGATTGACAAGGTTGTTAAATGTCAAATTTTGGAACAAAATTAAATTTTCTTCTAAATAAAAAGTAGCTAGCAAATACTGGGAAAATGAACAGAAAATAAAGACACTGGACTTGATCAATTTTAGCTTAAGTGATGTTTTTGTTTAATATTTTAGAAAATGTTTTTTCTGAAAAGAAAATTAATGTTTTAATGAAAGTCAATGTAAATGAGTAAAGATGTAAAGATTACCACAGACTACCATAAATTAGGTCAGTAATTCATGAATTCAGAAATAGTGTCTTGCACACTGTTACATGTGTTATTAGAGACCAAAAGAGTTGCAGGTCAGAAGGTTAGATATGTGTTCCTTTTTTATTAAATGGACACCTAAGTTAGCTAGCCATGTCCCTACACAGCACAGAGCTCCAGGCAATTGCCCTATGTGCCTTGCAGCTGAACAAGTGCTGCTTACGAGGGAGTAGTCGTTTACCAGATACTTCTCCAATGAAGCCAGTTGGGCCATCCACACCAGTAAGGGTCTGAAAGGTCAGTTTAACTATTACTTATTCACAATCTGAATTCATATTTATGCTACAAAAGCAATGTAGTCTCTCCTCTTAGGTCCAAAAAGTAATTATAAAATCACAAACCTACAGAGACAGAAACATAGGAAGAAATGTTTTATTGACATTTATTGAGGGTACGTTATGAGTTTAACTCTTAACATTATTCCAAAAGTGAATACCAAAGATGACAGCAAATGCATGAAACAATTCCTTTCTCTCAAGAAAAATCTTCTAGAATTTGAGAAACATTTATATAGAATGAAAACACAAAATCTGAAATGACAATTCTGCTGTTGTTTCAACCTAAATAGTGTCCTTTACATAATTTGTGTTGTTGCACTTGTGTGACCAGGAAAGGTTGAGGTTATTATACTCAAATAGCCAGATTAAATCCTCACAAAGTAAGTAAATTCAGATTCACACATGCTGCTTAACTGTTGGCTTGTCCCCATGTCTCTAGACATTGTATGCTATGATTTAATCAGTACAGAAGGTCAATTTGTGGCACAAAAATGAACTTAAAAATTTAGTGATAGCTCATAACTTTCTATTTCTGTACTTTGTATCCCAGTCTTCTCATCTAAAAGCATAGTTGGTAAAATGTTATCAACAGGTTTTTTTCATTTGAGATTCTTATTTGTCAGTCTGAAGCCAGAAAATAAATACAATAAAACGTATAATCCCTGTAGTTAGTATCAGAGTCCAATGGAACTTGCAAAGGACAGTAACTGAATGGCTGGTACATTGCTGAAACAGATTCTCAAAATTACTTTGACCTGACCTGTACACTTCTTCAGTGGTTTAGAAACATTGCAGTGCTGTATATATCCAGTTCAGACTCAGAGTAGAGACTAGTTCTTTATCAATTCTCAGCACCGTTCTTAAAATCTTCAAAGTTTTTCAACCACAGTTGAACCGAAATTTCAGTTTACACTGAACATTATGGGGCTGTGATACCTTAGCAAGCTTTGTGTGGGTGAACTTAAGTAGGAGGCACAGAAACCAATATAAACCAAAGGGATTGGTTTGTACAATGGAATACATTGAAAAAAACCCACAAAATGGCATTAGTGTGTCCTAACAAAGCTACAGATGAAAAACCTAGAAAAAGCACCATGCAGACATCACATAGTTTTCTATTCAAAGCTGGGGCTTATATGCTATAAATTACCTCCTAAAGCAATTATTTATTGTTTTTTCATATTCTAACCACGAAAATATCACAGTGTTGTAGGTACTGATACACCCTCTATGCTGAGATAATCCTAACTAAGCGAGAATTCTGTTTAAAAATTTTCGTAAGCATACTCAAATCAAATGAAATGGATATAGACATTGTAACTTTCATATTTCTAAATTAATATTTGTATAATATAAATTTGTGGTAGACTTCCTTTCAATATTGAAAGCTTTAAGTCTGCTCATTTAACAACGTGAAGATACCTTTCAGACATGGGGGAAGCAAACAGTAATTTGCTGTATTTGTCCAACAAGTTTATTATTGCCATGAATCACATTTATGAAGATATAATAAAGTTACAAGGAGTTGTAATAAAACAAAGCAGTTCCAACAATGTAATGTGGTCCATTACATGTTCCATATGACAACTTTATTACTGCAGTGGACCAATACAGCGATTACAAAAAGGAAATATATTATCCATAACTTGTTTTCAGACAGAATGCAACAATAGACCAAAAGAATACCGCAAGAACATATTATTCTGTGACATATAATAATGATTTTGAGGTTACACAGTAGGAAAGGAACTTATAATCTGAATTTAAAAAAAAAGAAGTAGTAGCAAAAGGAAATTTAGCAATGGAAGCTTGACTAATATTGTTGAGTTATTATTGATGGCTGTTTGGGTTTTATAATTAGCATCTGTATTTTTTCTCATTATAGATATTAAGGCTCATTAACATATTGTCAAAGATCAGAGAGTGTTAAGGTAGGACACAGTGGTGCTATATGCTGTACAAACTTGAAAAGAAATGACAACCCATACCAAAAAGACCTTATAGTAGAAGTGGAAGAGAACATGTAACACATGGAAAAGGATTGTTAGGGAAGGCACGAAAAAAGTATGGAAAGCAGAGGTCTGGATAATCATGTCATTCAAATTTTATACATTTTATGCAGGATTCAGGTGAGGATAACTAGCTAGCTTTGAAAATGTTTATACATAGCTCTTCTCAAGCATGACAGAAGGCATAAGGGACCTTTCTACTAGACTTGAGAGGTAGACAATGGTCACTATGAACAGGGTTCACTATGAATAAATATTTTCATTCTTTCCAGTGTCATTCAGTGAAGAGAGAACACACATATTCTAAGAAGCCAAAAAAAAAGGGATTGAAACAGAAAAAAAAAAATCTTTAAAACGGAGAGTAGAGTGTATCTACAAATCTACTTAAAATAGAAAACCATAACACATATTATTTAAAAATATATTTTAATTAGCAATTGGTAATCACTTTTGGTAATCACAGTTGATTACTCTTATTAAGAAAATCATTCTCATATTTGCTTTTCATGTATTTGTGTTAATATTAGAAAGGGTAAGTAAAATCAAGATAATGTAAACAAAGTACAGATATAACTATGATACTTAATTAGATTTCAAAGCACACTTACAATTTGAGACAGCAAAAAGGAGCTAGGCATGCATTTTTTAACAGATGGTGCTAGATAAGGTCACACAGATATAATTGAGGTCAGAATTTGGCCACTGTAGGAACAGACACTCTCAGTAGAAGAGGTGAATTTCCTCCTGTGTTTTTCATTAATTACTCAGTGCCATCCAGTCAATGTTGTCTGCTGTAGATCTTCTCTTGTCCATACAAGACTTTCTTTAGAATATTCCTCCAATATTATGCATTTGAACAAAACTTCTCTTTGTGGAAACACTGATTTGCTTTGTAGAAGCAGAGACAAAAGTTTACTAATATCACCATTTATCTTAGCCATGGTCTCTAAGATAACACTAAGTATTGGGGGATAAATAGATGAAGGTGTACTTCCATTGCTGATGAAGGAAAGACTTATATAAAACAACAGGTATGTTTATGAAAATACAAAGAAGTTTTAAACTGAAAGGCCAATTTTAAAATATGTTATGTCAGAGACAGAAGGTAAATCAAGAGACCAGATGGACGTAGCAGAACTGACTTGCAGAGTTGTCTTGGACAGCTATTGTTCAAACTCTCCTTAGCTTTCAGCACGTAAAACAAGGGTTTTATTGACCTTGCTGTTGATTTTATACACTACATCTGAGAATAGTGTTTGCTTAGTGAGTTTATTTACATACAGCATAAAAACATATTGTATTAAATAACATTGTATACAGTAAAACATAGATTCAAGATTGCATTTATTTCTAGCAGGAAGTCGTTCACATTTGAAAACCCGTTAGAAGGCGTGCCACAGAAATCAAACCAACTGACTTTCTACATGAGCCTCAAAACATAATGTTGTGATGTTTCAACTCATACAAAACATTCTCTCCACAGCTGTGCAGGCTCAGCCTGCAGATGCAACCATCACAGTCAATACTTTTATTTGAATGACATCCATATTAAAGTGGTTTTCTTTCATAACAATCCATTTTATCTTGCCAAAAGAAAACTGTATTTGAAAAATATTATTAATGTATCTATTCTATGAATGAGATTATATTTTTATTTTTACTTATTACTAAATTAATTTCCTGAAAATATTTTCCTCTATTTACCCTCAGCTAACACTAATTCGGATCTGTATTTTGGCCCTTCTCCCTTGCCTAAGAACTTTACACAGAAATACGTGACAGAAATATGAGCAGTAATATCAGAAATAAATCAACTAACAGTATTTACCTGAGAAAAGGTTTCTCTAGACTACTTGTATTTTTGCTTTTGGGAACTAGCTGAAATCAATGCCATCGTATCACTAAAGTAAAACCCAATACTGTATTTTATTATTTTGTGACTTTTGTAATAAAGGATAACATATTTCCTTTGTGGCACCCATTTAATTCCAAAGTATTTGGAATGTTTTGTTATAATAAAAATAACATTACTTCAGGCTTTTTAAAACAGCTTGGGTGCATTAAAAATTTAGGCATGCTTTCAAGCCTGAGCTTGTCACACATGGCCACGGAGACAAGTATTCCCTCTTACTACAAATACAACACCAGCGACATTGCTAATAAAGTGTAATTGAGTTTGGTCCATCATATATTGAAAAGAAGTAATGAGGATGAGCCAAAAGAGCATTTGAAAAGAAAGGTATAGTTTATATCTATGTCCTGTGGTAGAAGCAAAAGTCACCTTTTTTCATGTTCAGAAATAATAGCTCGTTGATGATCAGCAGCTTCTTGCGGTGAATCAGCCCTGAACATGAGCTGGTGAATTATGCTTACAGCAGGCAAGCCTATAGACCTGGAAACTGTCAGAGTGCTATGGCAACAGGTCAAATGGCTTTAAACTATTCCCAATGGTTTCTAATGAAAAGCTGGAATGGCAGGGGCAGAATTAAGAAACTACCTGGTATACATCTAATGACTACTATAAAGCAAGGCTTTTCACAAGTTTTTCCCTAAGCTATTTGGCAGTAGGTCCCAAAGCATGCCCTTCACAGAAACATCTCTGTACCATAAGAGTACTTTTGACAAAAACATCCATGTTAACAAGGTGGCATGTGATGCTGCAAGTGAATCTCATGAGCATAGATGATTGCCCTTACCCCACAGCCCTGCAAACACACAGGCCCCAACACCACCACAGCTCAGCACTCACACTCCAGCACCGCCAGCAATCTCATCAGCAGGCTGGGGCCCCCCACAAGCAGGCTGGCTGTAACACACATCCAGACACACAATAAAAAAGCTGCATCAAAAAAAGTGTAGCCAGCAGGTCAAGGGAGGTGAGCCTGCCCTTCTGTTCTGCTCTGGTGAGGCCCCATGTCAAGTACCGCATCCAGCTCTGGGGTCCCAAACACGGGAAGGACACACAGCTGTTGGAGCATGTCCAGAGGATTGCCACCAAGTTGATAAGAGGGATGGAGCACCTCTCCTACAAGGCAGGGCTGAGAGAATTGGGATTGTTCAGCCTGGAAAAAGAGGCTTTAGGGTGATCTGATTGCAACCTTCCAGTACTTTAAGGGAACTTACAGAAATGATGGGGCAAGATTATTTACAAGAGCATAGAGTAACAAGAGTTACAGGACAAGAGGGAATGGGCTCAAATTGACACGGAGTAGATTAAATTAGATATTAGGAAAAAAAAATTAGAGGGTGGTGAGGCACTGGACCAGGCTGCCCAGTGAAGCAGCACATGCCACATCCCCGAAAGTGCCCAAAGATGGGTCTCCGAGCAACCTGGTTGAAGATGTCCCTGCCCCAACGCAAGGGCGTTGGAACTAGATAATCTTCAACATCCCTTCCAACCCAAAGCATTCTATGATTCCGTGAAATACAAAATGTATTTTAATTCTTCCTGGACCTCGGCCTCGGCCTTTGCTGGTGCCTTTAAGCTTTCCCTTGCCACGACAGGGCGGCTCAGAGCAGCTCCCGCCNGGGCCCTGCGCGCCTGCGCCGCCGCCGCCGCCTGGTTGGTGTCGGCCCAGCGGGGGCCGGGCCGGGCGGTGATGGCGGCGGGACGCGCGGGGGGCAGAGTAGCCATGGTGTTCTTGGTCGTGCTGGTTCTCTTGCTCGTCGTGTTGTCGCCGGCGGGCGCCTGCTCAGCCGCCGGCCTGCCCGTAGTCATCAACACTTGGGCGTTTAGGACGGCCGCGGAGACAGGTGTCCCGGCGGGGGACTGGAGCGGGTGGGGCAGTGCTGTGCCGCTCGCTGCTCTCCTGGTGCGCCCTCCCGCTGTGAGGGGTCGCCAGGCGGATCCGGGCGTTGGTGGTGGCTTAAGGGAAAAGTAAGCCTTTGAGGCATGACCGGGCTGGTCAGTGCTGTGGCAAGAAGGAGCGAATTGTGACCCTGCTGCCGTCAAGCGACGCTGGGTGCAGCGGGTCTGTGCTCTGCTCCCCGCCTGCCCCGTCCCGGGTCAGAGAGGCCTCGCTGCCGCAGGGACGGGTGCGCTCTTGGAGAGGGCTCGGGCGCCGAGGCGTATGGGGAAGGAGCTTGCCTTTACACTGGTGGTTCTCTGACGCCGAGTCCTCGCCCGGCCTGAGAGCCTGCAAGCAAATAGTTTAACTTTCCACGCTGGGAAAAAAGCGTTGAAAAACAAACCAACCAAACAAATCAGTAAAGAGGGGGGTTATGAACTGCGGATATGCTAGATTAAAGGCATGCTTTTGTTCATGTGGTTTGCACTCTTGTGGCTCTTTGCAGTGGTTTTAAAGGTGGCCTTTTGAGATTCCTTCTTGACCTCAAAGGATTTAGGTAGTTATGAATATAATTTTTTTTTGAGCTCAGTGTTTTGTGATGTGTTATTGACAGTCAAAGCACATTTTCCTATTGGAATGTAAATCAGTTGTGAGTATTGATTTTAAAAGACTTGCAGGTTGTTTTATTGTAGTCGAGTTGTAAATAATGCCTTACTATGGAATTCTTGCTTGTGAAATGGTTTACCTATAAAAGCTTGTATAGGTCAGAAGTAAAACACACTCATGAAAACTGCAAGGCTTTTTGCGGCTTTTGAAAGCTTGTGTTAAGGCTACTGACAGTAATAAAGGTAATAGGAACTGGAGCAATGCTCCTCACTGAAGTTTGTAATAAAAGACGGTCATATGTGGAGTTGGATGCATGGCATTAAGTCTTTTTCGCTGGTGCAGGAAGCTTCATGCAGTTGCATGCAGCATTTGTGATGATGAGGCTCCTTGAGATGGTTGGAACAGTGTTTTACTTCTTGAGATAGTTTATTTCTGAAAAAAAGAGCTGTGAGCTTCTGCTGCCTCCCTTGTGCTGGATCTGTCAGATAATAGAACACCAGAACCAGCACAAGGAGGAAGTAGGACTGCAACTATCAGTGCCAGGAAGCTCCTGCACCTTGGAAAATCCTTGCCTGGGTCCAACCTTGTGAAATCTCATATGTGCAATGCCTTCAGGCTCAGCATATTCAAGCCATGTCGTTTGGCATGTCTGTAATGTCTTACAAAGCTGCACTGTGACCTAGATTCTAAAGAATAGAAGCCTAAGGGTTGGACAGGAGAATGGAGACTAACTTCTTGTATACCATTTCCACTTTGGTTTTATGCTTACGTAGTTACTGATGTAGGTTTAGATCTTTTTATTCTGCAACTGGACACTTGTTATTCTCATATGAAGCTTTTGAGGGCTACTTTTTTTTTTTTGGCCTTTTTTTTTCTAAGATGAAAGTTTTGTTTCGCCTTCTCTCTCCTCCCAGAAGGCTTTAAACAAGCAGTGTTAAAGTAATGGTTGTTTCTGGGCAGAGGTTATTTGATATATAGAAATTGTGATGATTGTTAGTAAATAACAGAAGAAAAGCTTCGTTTCTCAGTCAGAAACACTAATCAGATATGAAAGAAAAACAGTATTTAGAAAAGTGACTCTTTACATTCTTTCAGTTATATTTATATTTTGACCTTATTTCATCTGTAAGTTACGGTTTACTTTTGTTTAACCACTTATGTAGTGCATCTGCATTATGTCCATCTTTAAAATATTCTTTAAAGCAGTAGTGGAGACTGTTTTCCCTGGTGACATTTAATTATTTGTGTTGATTGTAGCTTGGAGAGTACTAGAGTCGGGAGGTTCTGAGCTGGATGCGGTTGAGAGAGGCTGTGGGCAGTGTGAGATTGATCAATGCGATGGGAGCGTGGGATACGGAGGAAGCCCAGATGAAAGTGGAGAAACAACTCTGGACGCAATGATTATGGATGGGTAAGGAAGCTACATGGAGGAGAGAATGATCCCTGACATTGTTAGCCCATTTAAGGATTTTTACAGGATCTTGTTGCTTTGGGGCTCCCTGTGTGAAAATTTATATGTTACCTTGTGGAACTAGGAAAAATACTGATTTATGGGAGAGTAGGTAAGGAATCTTCACATGTAGTGCAATAATCCAGTTCTAGATACAGAAGTTGCAAAGCAGATGGTTTGTAGTAGTGTTAGCTTTCCCTTTACATTTAATCCATAAATATTTCCCTTCTGGGGGAGTTGTCTTCTGTAATTCAATTGCTATTTAAAGCTGTCCTGGTTAAAAAGTAATTGCAAGTGTGTTGTTCATGTTTTGAGTGTATGTAACAAAAGTTATTTTACATAAAATGTTACTGGAGTAGATGGAGTTGTTACTTGAGCAACATCCCCATGCCTGTGAAAGGAAACAATATATGTAGGAATTTTTTTCCTACTAGGGTGATACCATCAGTCTATGGCATAGAACAATTATAGCGTTATGTTAAAGGGGAAAGCTTTTTGATTTAGATGAGAACAGATCTTGTCTAATACAAAATGTGCAATGATTTGTGTATTTTTAATATGTTTTAAATATTTCCTGTTTCCAGCAATACTATGGAAGTTGGGGCTGTTGCAGATCTCAGACATATAAAAAATGCAATTGGTGTAGCACGAAAGGTCCTTGAATACACTAAGCATACGTTATTAGTGGGAGAGTCAGGTAATTATTCCTTTAACTGTTTTCAAGTCATAACTTTGTCTAAAACACTTCATGCTAAAATTGCCGTGTTTTAATCTTGGTAATATACGTGGAAGAATTAATTGACAATAAAATCAATCTAATCTCGATCTAAATCAGTCAAATTTAGAAGTGTTTATTTGCTCATTCTGTGTGTATGAAATAGATTTATTTTTAGAAGAAAAAAGCATAGTTTTATGCTTTTCCCACTAGCCTAACTGCAAATGTTAACTTGTAATCCCAAGTCTTTGCTAATATCACCGATATCTGAGTTTTCAAAGATGGTTTATTAAAAGACACTGTGGAAACTGTTAGATGTAAATGTTGCATTTAAAACTGTGGAGTAACTTTTTCTAAGGAATGGTGGAATTCATAGAGACTGCAGTTACATTTTACTACTTCGGTATATTTTAAGCATGATTATTGCATTTCAGAGTTTAAAAATATTAGTGAGAACTTAAATGAAAAAAATTACATTAGAGGCTGTACTCTTTGGCACAACAAAAGAGCAATAGCAAACTAGAGTCTTAACTGAGCTTTTCAAATACAAGCTGCTGTATCGAGTAATACCAGTTTCAAAAAGAGATGTACCTTCCAGGGAGGTATGTGAGTAGGGAGCAGAAGGTTTCTTGTCTCACAGTTAAGGACTTTGGAAATGTATATACCTGCGCAGAAGAAAATTTGGAGATAGGTGTGGAAGTTGACATCTGAGCATTAATGGTGATTCAAGTGCTTTGAAATTGATAAGAAAAGATAAAATATTCTTGAAGAAATTCATGTGTACAGAAATAAGTGCAACAGCAGTTTTTTGATGTAGTCTTGGGAGGGGAGTACACTGTTTGACACATTTGAAAAAAGAGACAGATTCTGTTTGAGAAGTGGACTAAGAGAAATTTCACAGGTGAGGCAGAAAAAGAAATTGGTCAGGTGTTAAAAGCAGAGGAAGAAATACTTACAATACTCACTTCCCCACTGTTGTTAGTTACCAAACTATTTTTAAACTTTGATCAGTAGAATTAGCAGAAAAGATAATGCAAGTGAAGAAGCAGAAGAATTAATGTGCTGATCTAAAATATGTTTTCCAACCTAAGAAAATAGCTCTTTGCATAGTGGAAGCATGTGAACCAGGTTGTTATGCTGAGTCCTTGCTGCCAGTGAGAACTTTTTCAGAACAAACTGTCTACCAGTAGTGGCAGAAGAAAGACAGAAAAGCTGAAGATTTATCTGAGGAAAAATTGGAGTTGATGTTGAACGTTAGTGAATTAATCAAAGCAATGGAGAAATTGAGGAAGAATATTTCTAGTGAAGAAATTTATTATCCGTGGAAATTGGAGCTTGGATAAAAGAAACTGTAGTTGTCTTCATCAGGTGAAGATTGATAAAGAGGAAATACATTTGAATCTTCAAATATGCATGTGAAAGAAAGAACAGTTTATTTTCTAAATAAAAAATTTACATTTTCACTAGAAGAGCTAGCTAGAATAGTAAATTCTCTTCATATAAATGCATATAGTCTCTGCAGGCATTTTATTATTCAAGATGCAAAATTGCTGAGGTTATTCCTTATTTTTCTCCCAGTAACTAAATGGCACTTTTATTTGAATATACTTAGCAATATAATCCAGGGAAGTCTTTGTGCCTTCTAAAACTGCAGTTTTATGAGTGGTTGACAGTGGAGAGGAGGAGAGGCAATCTGTGGCATGCATTAGTTTTCTAATCACCTGTTTATCCTTCATGTGCTCAGAAATTATTTCCAGGTTTAGTTTTTCCATTTTCTTCTCAGTGATCATGGAGAAGCTGACCAGCCTGTAGATCCTTGGGTTCTGCTTCTTGCCAGTGGTGTAGTTTTTGTTGAACAGATACAGATAACTACACTCATCAATTCTTGCATAATTAAAAGAGCTGCTTTCTCCATTTGTTGTCTTAATTCTTTAGTCTGAGTCTTAGCAAACTATCAGTAAAACACATGTATATCAATGTAGATTGAGTCTGGTGAGGGATATTCAGTGTAGGATGATTACAAGTGAGGGGGGAAAAAAACCCTATTTTGGTTATTATCTGGCAAGAAATTTTCTTGTTTGTCTCTAACAAGGAAGTTTCATAATAACAGTGTGCCTGACCTTTTTCTCTTTTTTGCCTATCAATACTTAGACCAATAATCCAAGTAACAAGGTCAGAGGTTAAAAATGACCCACTCTGCTTTCTGGAATAGAAACAATGCTTCAAAAGTTATGAAAGAATTCGTGACAAACATACACAAGCACAATTTTATGCTACAAAGGAAAAAGCAAGCAAAAAACCCCTAAACCCTGCCTGTTTGTTCTAGAAATTGGAAAATATCTTTTTAATTGAAGCTGTCAGTTTTTCTCTGAGTGCTAAGGAACTTTAATTGTGTCAGTTTTTAAGAAAAATTTAGAAAAGCTGTCCAGAAATAATTCAAGGCTTCTCTTAATTCTTGGACTAGATAAGCTTGTTCAGCTGTGTATTATAGTGACATTATTATCCAGGATGGATAATATAAATTCAGGCATCAGAACCTAGCAACAGTATCTGTTACTGGTTAGTATCAAAGATATTTTCAGCTAAAAGATGAAAGAACAGTTGATCTTTTTTCTTTTCCCTTTGCCTAACGATAAAAGTCACTCTTAGAAGTGTAGCATTCTTTCATTGCTTGTGTTGGTATTTCTTTTGCTCCCTTGGCACATACTATATTAATTTCCAAAACAAGCTGTCACTTTTCAAGCTGCAAGGAAGAAGTGCAATATGATGGAAACTGGTGGATTGCTTTCTTCAAGTACTGGTGTTTTAATGGCAAATTAAATTGTGCTGCTGGATTACCTACATTTCATAAAAGCCTAGCTTTTTAAGGCAAATATATTTGTATCATTTACTGAAATATTTCTGTGACACACACAGCCCAGACCACTCTTCCTACAGTTTATTTGTGTCCAGTTGATTAACAGAGTTGAATTTATTTATCTTTCGATGGTAAAACTTACATGTATTAACATAGTTATTGTGAATTGAAGAAATTCGATATTGCCAGTGAAGGGAGAGTTTGTTACTGCAGTTCTACATCACTCTAATGGCTGATACTGCTCCCTGAAGGCTTATTTCTTATCTCCATAAAGGATGTAGAATTCCTTGATTTCTAAAAAGCATAACATGAATGCATTATCATAAAATATATAAATCTGTGAATAAATCAATGTGGTTTTTTTGTTCTGTTCTTGCTTTTCAAGCCTCCCTGTTTGCTGTAAGAATGGGGTTTCCATATGAAGATTTAACAACCCAGAAATCACTTTCACTGTATTCAGAGTGGCTTAATCAAAGCTGTCAGCCAAACTACTGGAAGGTACAGTACAGTGGTGGCAGTGAAGAGGGGGTTTAGAAAGTCAGTAATGCAGCAATTGCCTCTTGCTTTCAGCTTATATTGAAGTTACACTTGACATGTGAAGAAAAAGAAGTTTTGCTTATTAAACAGAAAAGGCTTGGAATTACCAAGCATTTGGTAGACTTGGGAATTGTATGTCTAGTTCTTATTTCTTAGATCCTGCTGGTTTTTACCTTGCTGCAGTAGTGTTTTGCTGTAGCAATTATTTTTTTTCCAGTTCTTAATTGGGACAGGACTTCTCAAGCTAAACACAGTAGTGTGTGTATTTTTTGATGCATGTATAAATTTCTGAAAGACAATCTTACAGTAGTAATTAAGGTCTCTAAATAGTTGTGAGGCTTCATGCAGACCTGTGAGTACATCAGATGTCCGTTAAATTTGCCTGCTGTGGTGAGGTTGGCTTGGTTGGAGGGTTGTTTTTTTTTTTTGCTTTGGGTGTAAGAGAATTCCAAATGTTTGTACACTGTATTCATTGTTTCTTGAATATGGAATGCTGTGTTGCTGAACCAGTTTAATTCATTTTTGATTTTTTTAATTTTCAAGATATTTTGAGTTGGGAAAGTATCCTAAGTATGATACTGGCTTGACAATAATATCTTGACATTAGTAAAACAAACTCATTTCATCTGGTTGGTTTTTTGGCTTGAAAATTTTCTTCATTTCATTGAAGAATGAGCTGCTTTTTTTTTTTTTCTTTTGACCACTCAGTTGACCAAAGGAGAATCTTTAATTTATTTTAACAACATAACTTTGTAGTAGGAAAACCTTTTTACTATATTATATCAGAAATCAGTCTTTATTCTTTAAGCAAAACAATTTGTGATATTTCAGTACAGCTGTATGTTTTAAGTATTGGGCATCCTGTATGGCAGATTATATGTATTGATTGTAGTATTTTTTAATTTATTGGTATTGAAGTATAATATATTATTCATGCAAATCACAAAACATTTACAGAATGTGGTACCAGACTCTTCAAAATCCTGTGGACCATATAAACGGCCTGGAAAAGTAACTTATAAAGAAGAACAGACCATCTCACAAAGAAGTGTTCAGAACCATGATACTATTGGTAACAACTTTTGGCAACCCTGATGCTGATTTTTTTTTTCATTCCTCTACAGGTTAAATCATACTAATTTTAAAGAAAAGTATTTCATATAGTAATTATTTCCTGTTTATAGTGGTTTCAAGATTCTGTTACTTACGTGTTATGATGGAGTGCCTAAAAGTAAGATTTGTTTCTGGCTTTTTTTCTAGGGCTGCACAGCCACTTGCTTCATATTTGCCCTTAGCTCTTGTTCATTGCCCTACTACTTTTCTCACAGATACCTTGGCATAATTGCTTGAACAGCTATGGATGCTTAGAAAACTGATTAAGGTTAAAAATAATTATTTTTATCTTGATTGTGGTGTTGCATTCAGAGCAATTTAAAGGCATTACAGTGGTGTAAGAAATGAGTCTTGTTGCCAACTAAAAGCAATGTTTGTCAAACGCTCCTGAAACTTTTGGAACAAAGTTTGCTTTCATTTTTCTTCAGTTCTGGCTTTAGACTAAATCATTAAATTTCTCCAGAAACTACTGTGCTTAAAACAGGTTAGCGGTAGTAGTCCCAAAAACTTCTAAGAGTTTACTGATTGAGGACTGTTAATTGCTAAGCCTGTAAGTTGATAAAGGAGCAGATCAGACAAAGGACTAGAGCAGTTACAGATTCATGTCTTTTAAAGCTTTTTACTGTGTAGTCTTGAAACTAGCACTTTTTTGGTTTAGTTTGGATTCTCCTCAGTTTAGTAATGCAGAACTTTTTGCCTGATGGTATTTGCAATACCAAGAATTAGGAAGTTGTTTCAAGTGTGAATCTTTTTTCTTTGCTTCTAGTTCACCCTACTAATAATCAATTAATATTCTGCAGAAGTTGGACAACCCCCCAAATTCTTAAGTTGATAACTGGCTTACTTTACTGGGGTAAGCAGTCTTCAGTAAGTGCTGGAAAACTCAGAAATTGTGGAGTGTCAGGAGAGGGGAATCTGGTAAATATGGTTCAAGAACTGATGTATCATTAAGTAGGCATAGGCTGTTTTGTAGTAAATGGTGGTGTTTTGTTTTATATATGAAATGCCTCTGTGACTAGAACATTTTGAGAAGAGTCTTCATTCATAATACATTTAAGACATTGGAAGGATCTAATGCCCTTCCAGTCTTTTTGCATAGGACAGAGAGTCAACGTCTCTGTGCTTTTAGCTTCTACTGGTCAGGAAACTTTTGTGTAAGAAGTAGATACTGCCTATTGAGGTCTGAGAACCAGAATTCAGCTCATCACATTCTGCTCCTTGGCTCTCACTTTGTATTGCAGTTTTATGCTAGCAGCAATTTATGCCCTCTCTTGCTCTGTGGAGCTGAAGTCTTGCTGTATGGAGAAGCAACTGATCCTAAATTCTGTTCCAAGTGACAATCTAAACTTCTCTTGTATGAGGCAGTGGCTTTCTTATCAGCACAAAATTAGCAAGGGGTAGGCTTAATCATCCATTTTGTTGCCTATCATGTAATTCAAGTTTGGTAGTATGTCACCATCTGCCAAATTTAAGCTCATTGTTCTGATGGTTTTTTTTTTTTTCAATTTCCTTCAAGCACTATTTATAATTTCCAAACTTTGTTGTTCTGATGGTATTGGTGCTTTATGTGGTGACACCAGCTACTTGTTCTCTACTGGTTAACATAGATGTATGTCAGGAGGCAGTGGCTGCTTGGGCAGAAGTAACATACAGCTCTGAACAATGTGGCACTCACTCTTTTACATTCTTTTTTGAGCTCTTATAATACATCCTAAAAGTTTCAAAATGTTTTTTAAAAAGAACACATTTTCCTTAGCAGTACAACTCTTGTATTTCAGTATATCAGTAATTTGAATAGTCTGTGCATTGTGGTTCTTTTTTATAAGCATAGTACCAATTAAGTAAATTTTTAGGAGTGTTTCTGAATATGTTTCATCCTGTTGAAAATCTTAGGTATGGTTATAATTGGTGTGAGTGGAACTGTTGCTTCTGGGACATCTACTAATGGTGCAGTCCACAAAATTCCAGGGTTAGTATCTCTGGTTTTACAAAAAAAGTTTTTTCCCCACATTGTTTGCTATGTTAAGCTTGTCATGGTGTTGTAAAACATTAACATTTAGATCACAAAATGGCCTTACTTATTTCTGTGCACTGCCATAAATCCTAATACTGATTGAGTTGCAAGATGATTTGTGTGTGTTTGAGGGAATGCTTGTCTTTCAGCTGGCACAGTTTTGAGACAACTTCTAAGGCAAGGCACCAGAGACAAATAAGCATTTTGGAGAGGCGCACAGTCTCCAAAGAAATGTACATAAAATCAGAGCCCCAGGCTTGTGTTTTGTCTTTGAGATACTTTTTCTACCCAGTTAGAATTCTTTTCTGTCAACCAAGTCAGACAACTTCTGGATTTAGCAACAAGTTATTGAACATATTAATGTCCCCAGCTGCTTGCTGTTGCCCACAGGCTAAACCTCACTGGCCTAACTATAGTCAGTATACTAACAAACAGTTGTGCATAGGAGGTGGATTAAGCCTCAGATCAGTCAGGTTGTCACAGATCACTCTTATTGGTAGTTTTAAGACAAGACTTCCGAGTGCTGTGGAGTGACCTTTTAACCTGTTCTGTTCTCCTGTGGGTTTAACGCTAAGTCAGCTGGAGGCAGTAAGGCTGACAAAGTTGGGGTTTTATTTTCCATTGTTCACTACAGCCGTGTTGGAGATTCTCCGATAGCTGGAGCAGGATCCTATGCGGACAGTACAGCTGGAGGAGCTGCAGCCACTGGGGATGGTGACATTATGATGCGCTTCTTACCCAGGTTTGTCCTTAGGGCAGACTTTGCCAGCTTTTTGCAGGAAAATGTGAACTCAGCAAATGAAGTAATTGATTAAAAAGACAGTGAAACTTACTGGCTGCTGAAATGGGAGCAGAGGAAGGAATGGAGGGGGAAAGAACAGTAGTAGTATTAAGTTATCATTATGACGTGTCTTAGAAGAAGAGACAAATGTCTTGATGACAGATCCCTTAATGCTGCCAAGCTGTGAGCAAACAGGCAGCAGGTAATGAGTATATTTTCAACCTATATGCTTTTTAACAGAACTGATTAGCTTTCTCCTCCGAAGTGTTTTGTTATGTGGGAAATAAGTATCATAAATTGTAGAGGGGAGGAGGCGGCGTGGGTCTCAGATTATTCAGGAGGGTGGGGAGGTGTCACTGCAACAATCCTATGTAATTGCATCTAATTTGAAACTGAAAGAGGTGTTTTAGTGCTGTCGTTATAGTTCTATAAACTGTGTAAAATATAGCTGTTTTCATCACTGAGTCTTGACAGTTATCCTTGTGGGTTGGTCTCAGGAGTGAGTTATGGAAATCCATGCTGAACATAATGGGCTTTGATGCTTGAAGGACTATATAGAAGCTCAGGTGCTTTTTCTGAAGCTCTGGCAGCTAAGAATGCCTGCTAGCTGTTGCATATTTACAAATGTCCTCAATGAAATTCAAGCTGTTACAAGCCAGTCTTGAAGTAAATTATCTATCCTGTCATGGTGTATAGCAACAGCAGTAGTGAGTTGAGCTCCACTATGAGCTTAGCCAATAAAAACTGATATTACACTTTAGCAGCCTGAAGTATTTGGCTGTAATGCTTAAAACATTTTGTGTTGGCACCAGTGGGTTTTAGAAAACAACTCAGCCTAGATGGTTAATCACTGCTTCCTTGTAGATAATGATTTTTACTAAATCCATGTTACTTAGATATTCCCACATGGAAACAAAGATTAAAATTGACCTGCCAGAAGTGAAGGAAGTGCCAAATAAAGGGCAAAATTGCTAGTATTTGCTGTCTGCCTTCTTTGAGATAGTGACTTCTTATTGAGTTTTTGATTATTGAAGATACCACTGTGAAATATAACTTTATATTCCATCAGTTTTCTTTAGATAAGTTGAACTTATTTGATTGTTAGAATAAGTCAAAGATAATAGGGAGTCCAAAAATGCAAGAGAAGTTCTTTTCTGCAGTACTTTGTGATAACACCTATAGTTAATGCTATCTGTATACATCTCTTAGTGTAGCAGGAGTTGATGTTGGTACATGTGTCTTTCATCAAAGCAATCTAATGTTATTTGCTTGTAAATTGTATCATATGTTGTCATTTTGTATCAAAAATCTGAAAGAAAATGGCAACAAAACTAATTTTTTACCTCTGAGGACATTTTTGAAATGCCACTGATTCATCTCCAGCATTTCCTGTATGGTCATTTGGCTAATCATACTGTAGTTAAAAAGAAAGTTCATTTTGATTCTTTCATTTAAACTAAGATATTTTTTTAACCTAGTTTGCAAAAAATCTAAAAGTGTCTTAAAGTCTTCATCAAAACATTGTACCTTCATATTCATGAAATAAAGAAAATGTGTCAGTTTTGGTGTTTTCATAAACCTAATTTTTTCTGATGCCTTTTTTTTATGCTGACTGAAATCAATAATTTATCAGTAAGGTAATATTGGAGGTCAGTTTTCTTCAAAAAGTTTTCTTCATATTAGCCTTTTCAAAAACTAGTGATCACTTCTAATGTCAAACTCAATGAAAAATAGAAGCTGCTAACTCTTTAACAGCTTCTTTGCAGTTCTTTAAATGATCTTTTGGTTAGCCTCTCCTGCAGGTGATCTGAGTTATCTCTTGGCTTGGTCCTGCCATAGAACGATAGATGGTATAGACGACATCTTGCAATTCCTTTTAGTCCTGTTTTTAATGACTTTTTATGTAGAACTTCAGTAATAATTCCCAATACAAAGATAGCCTAAAAATTACTTACCATGTGTTTCCATTATTCAAAGAAACCAAGGTCTCTTCAGTGGTATTTTAGAATATATAACCTGAGTATGGCTAACTGTCTGGGTATGGGGTGGTTTTTTGTTTTTCAGTTATCAAGCTGTGGAATATATGAGGATGGGAACAGACCCAACAGTAGCCTGTCAGAAAGTTATTTCCAGAATCCAGAAGTATGCTCCAAAGTTCTTTGGTGCTATCATTTGTGCCAATACAACTGGAAGTTATGGTATGTATTTTGCTTTGCAGACAAAGGTGCTTAACCCTTACTAGATCACAGAAGTACAAAACTGAAGGTGGATTTTAAACCAGAAGTCTTTAATTATTCTTTGAAGACTGCAGTAATACTGGCCATTCATAGTACTAAATGCTGGTTACCAGGGCAGCTATGTCCTGGTGTGAACTGGGGATACTGTCGTTTTCCTTGGACTTACACAAAATTTATGGAAGGCTTAGCAAAAATCAAAAATATTTACAACCTTCATATGTTTTCCTGGACTGCATATGATTAACTTGAAGGTTTGAATGAAGAATTCTTATACATTCCCTAGATGTGGCATAAGGGAGGGAGAATGTGAATGTTAAGCATGGCTTCAAAGATTTCCAAGAGCAGTCATTGTGCCAGGCATCTCATTAGTGAACTCTTAGATCAGTATGAAGTACAATTTGCTAATCAACGTGGATTATTTAGTTAGACTGCTTATTGCTGTTCTTTGAACTCTTACTTCCCATAGTTCTGTGTTTAAGAGATTAGTGTTGAAGGAACTCATTAAAATAATCAGGACTGAAAGAGAGAGATATTTTCCTAACTTGCATTAGTTTTTTGAATTGTATTATAAGGGCATTAATGGCACTACAGCAGTCAGTACTACTGTATTTTAACTTAAAAATTAAATACTTTCAAGATGTCTTGGGTTAAACAGATTGTAAAAGAATAATTACACTATTGTAGTAGAATTAGTGACTGGGTCTTTAGATGATAAAATACTGTGACAGAGACATAATCCCAAATGTAGCATGTTATAATTTTTTTCTTTCTTTCCTAGGTGCTGCATGTAATAAAATTCCAGGATTCACTCAGTTTCACTTCATGGTTTCTAGCCCTTTGCTAAGTCGACCAACTGAGCAAGTAGTAGATTGCATTTAATGTCTTCTGTCAGTTTAGAAGAGGAAAGTGCAAAGGTTCCCCAGGAGTTACTTTTTAGAATGGTTGTTTCAAGCATCTAATGGGTGTTATGGTCTGTTTGTTTTCCTGAGAACTGAGTAGCTAAAAGTAATGAATAGTAACCGCAGAACAGGACCTTTGCTTTGCCATTTAAAAACATACTTGTCAGAAAAATGGAGTAAAGGGCTGGAGCTATGATTCTACACATGAGACTTATTTTGAGAATACTTAATTCTCTTTCTAAGATTTAGTCTAAGTATTCTCTTGAAAATAAAATTGCATAATAATGCTGACAAGCAAGGAAAGGGGATTGAAGAGTAATGGACTCTATTTCAAAGCCTTAATGAAGAGATAAGTAGCATCTCCTTATGGACCGTTTTGACTTGTTTCACAACAGCTGAGAACACATTTGAATAGAATGTGCAAGCATCTCTGGTAGTACAAACCTTCAAGGAATATTATTTGACTCTGACTGGGTGTGAAGACAACTGGAAATCTTCCTGTCACCTGGTTTTTGCAGTGGAAGTTAAGTTATGAATCATAGTCACAGTGATTTCTTTGTCATAATATGCTGTGCACTTGCCCTTTCCTGTAGCACATTTACCCCTGCAAAGGAGCAGTAGAATACCTAGAGTATGACAGTTACCTACAGTTTGGGGTTTTGTCGCTTTCTGTGTCTAGAGACAGAAGGATTCATTTGTAATGGAACTCCAGCTTCATGAGGATTGTTCCATAGGTATTTGAAGATCTGTTTGATTGTTCTCTTAACTTGGCAGCCTGCTGATCATTTGATTGAATCTGTTAAACTTGAGCTAGGAAAAGGTAAAAGGGGGGAGCAAGTAAAGTGAATGTGTCTTGTTGCTTTAATTATTCTTTGTCTACTTGAATAAAATGATTGGGTAATAAAAGCACATTTTAATGTATTGTATATAAGTAAGTTTGTTTAGATGCTTGTGTACCTTAGAGTGATTGTTCTCTTATGTTCCAAGTTGGTATCTTCAAAAGCTGGAAATAAACTATTCAAACAAGAATAGCTATTTTCAATGGCCTGCAGTTGAAATTCATCAACCAAGTGATTTATTCAGAGGATTCGCTTCTGTTACTGGATCTACAGAGCATCTTGTAGCACAGAATTCACTGCAGGCCACAATAAGCTTTTATCAAGGGAAGCTCCAAGTGAATATATCTGTAGTGGTTTAAGATAAGGTTTCTACCTGTCCTACTTACAACCTTCTGCCATGGCTGCTCTACCTTCAGATAACTCAGGCAGTCAAGTGCAAATAGATTAATAAAATCCCAGTGATTGTAACATTGAATCTTGTATTGTTCATCATAAATATAGGAGGTTCAGAAGGCCAATGGCTTCCTGGCCTGTATCAAAAATAGTGTGGCCAGCCAGACTAGGGAAGTGCTTTTCCCTCTGTACTCAGCACTGGTGAAGCCACACCTCGAGTGGTGTGTCCAGTTTTGAGCCTTTACAAGAAAGGCATTGAGGTGTGGGAGCATGATAAGAGCAATGCTGCTAGTGAAGGGGCTAGAGAGTAAGTCATATGAGGAATGACTGAGGGAGCTGAGATTGTTTAGCCTGGAGAAAAGGAGGCTCAGGGAAGACCTTATTGCTCTATACAACTACCTGAAAGGAGGTTGTAGCGACGTAGGGGTCAGCCTCTTCTCCCAGGCAACTAGAGACAGGACAAGAGGAAATGACCTTAAGCTGTACCAGGAGAGCTTCAGATTTGACATCAGGAAGAATTTTTTCACAGAAAGGGTGGTCATGCATTGGAATGGGCTGCCCCAGAAAATGGTGGAGTTGCCATTTCTAGAAGTGTTCCATAAATGGCTGGATAGGGCTCTTAGTGTTACAGTTTAATTGACGTGGTGTTTGGTCAAAGGTTGGACTCAATCTTGGAAACCTTCTCCAAACTGAATGTTTTTATCTTAATTACTTGTTTCCACAAGACGTAGATACTAATCCATGTGGTTTGATACAGGTTGTTTTATAGCGATGAATTAGTTATAAATGAAAGGGTTAATTTTTGTAAATTATTTTGGTATATTGTTAATTTGACAGTATATTATAATATTAAGAATGTAACATTCTTGTATTATGGGCAGAATTCTGAATTAAAAAAATTAAATACTTAATATTTTGTCTTAAAAATACTTCTTTAAATGTTACTAGTGATGTTCTATTATGCTTAGCAGACACATTAATTTTTTTAAGAAAGATAAATATCAAATACAAACTCTTGCCAAAAGTAAGCAAAAACTATGACAGGTTCCATTGGGGTTGCAAAAAAAAAAAAAATCTTACTGTTTTCTATTTCAAGAAATTTCATATTCTTAAGTTTTTACTATCCAACTTTTGCTACAAAAAGCAGAAAAAACCTACAAATATGTGTATTTGTGGTACAATTGAATCCATCCTGTCTGTGAAGTTGTGGGCTGTTTTTAAGTTCATTTACTTCTAGCTAGCCTGCTTTTTTTTTGTTTATAAAACTTCTTACCAAACTAATACTTTTAATTAAAGTAGACAGAAGAGGAATCTTAGCTTAGTGGTCTGACTAAGAAAGCGAACTGTGCCCTGTTGCACAGTTGCATGGCATTGAATTGTTCTTTAGTAAAGCAATCTTTGTGAACCCTGATAATGTTTTATATGCACTTATTGAAGAAAACTTCCCTGTCATTTCACCATTTGTAGGCTATCACTGAAATGCATTCCTCCGTCTGTAACTGCCTCAGTCGGGAATAATTCAGAGTTTCAGAGAATTCAAGGTTGATTCTCAGGTGGAATCTACAAGTAGTACTGTATAAATAGTGAATCTATTACCTCTTCACAGAATAAAAACAAAGTGATACTGAAATTCTGTTAGCATTTGTTGATTGGGTTTGGTTATCACATGACTTCTATAACTCACTAACAGCGCTGCTCAGTCTTGTTTTGAAACACAGAGTTTGTGCAGAATTTCATTGCTATTGTCTGTAGTCTGTATGTGTGAAGAAACATCAGTGATACAGTTAAATTTGCTTTAGATCTAATATACAGCAGTTATGTTACATGTTAAGCGCTGAACTACTGAGGGGTCTATTCATTCCTCCACATTAAGTTCCATTAAATTTACAACATTGCTTATGTCTGATGTGGTGAGTGCATTTGTAGATTGCATTTAGTCTTCACAGAATGTCAGGGTAACTGAACAAGAAAAATGCATCGTGATACTCTGATACTTGAAAAAATAAAAAGCCAAAAAATTAAAATTTCAAATGTTTAAGATACTTTTCTGTTGAAGGTTCTGTAACTTGAATTCACAAATGTGAATAGTCACAATTACAAATGAGCATTTTGTCAGAAATTGACAGCTTTCTGTAATTTTTTTCCTATGGAATAATTCGTTCTAAAAGAAATGGAATTATATATATACATCTAGACATTTACAGGTTATAGTGGTATTTCATCATATGTGAGGCAATCATAATATTAGATTGTAATGGCAAAACTGAAGTGAGAAATATAAACTAAATAAGTTCACGTAGAATTTTAGGTTCTGGATGTTTTATTGTTTGAAAGTCTGAAGAATGTTTGCCTTCATGTTAATTTTCACAGGTTCTGTTACCACATTCTTTTTGCTTATGGTCTTCACTTAAATCGTGGTACATTTCCTCTGTTGTTTTGTGGGACCTTGACAAATCAGATTCTCTTCAGGATTCCTTCATCTTTGTGGGATAAATAAGGTTTTTCAGCAAGTTGTTTTCATTTGTAACCCAAATTCTCCTGCATGCCTTCCTGCCCCTCACTCCTGCTGCATGCCAAAATAATTTCAAATGTGGCTTAAATTACATTTTCGGGTGATTTTTGCTAAGGGTCAGTGTTGCATACTGCTGATGCCATTTCACAAAAATTTCAAAAATCACCTCCAGACCAAATAGATACATAACTAATGTACACTGCAAACTACAGCAATTTGTAAAGTACTCTCTGGTCTGTCTAAAGCCTTCTTCCCTGTAAAGGCATGCTGCTTTTCCTACCTCCCTCCTCTATAATCAGAAGAATGCTAGTGGTGTTTTTCCAGTTTCTGCATTAATGGTGCTTTATACTTTCTTCAAATATGGAGTTTGTTTTCTAAATGTTTTCTCTATATTCATTTTGCTTTCTTTGCTGTCAGCAGACCTGTCATAACAGCTTTCTTGACACATTCTGGCTATGCCCATCCAGGTTCAACAGTTGGTTAATTTTCTTTCTGAAGTTTACTTCATACACGATTCATACACAGTCTACATGATGTCTACATCATCTATGTGATGTAGACTGTGTTGTATTATCATTTTGTGAAGTGGTATTTGGCAGGGAGGATCCCCGTTCTGCATGTTTGAATTCTTAAAGGTGGGATAATTACTCAAGCAGTAGATTCCAGTATCACAGTACTACAGATTTAGAATTACACTTAGCTGGATCATGCATGCTTATTGTTTATAAGTAGATGCTTAATGGCATATGTGGTTATTTATTAAATACAATGTGACAGGCTATATGAAAACAAAAGTGGTTATGTTTGCTAACAATACTGCTCCTGGATAGTCTTTGTTATGAGATCAATTCCAAGACAAATTATCATAGATCATCTGTGAGAATTATGGTTGGGTTGGCAGGCTGATACAGAGAAAAGTATAAAAGAACTGAAACTTCCTGTAAATTAATATTTTTATCTGTAGCACTTTTCCTGAGCATTGAGGAACAATGTAGAACTGACAGTTTCCTACTTTTCCTGTGTAGTCAGTTCTTTAATTATGTGGGATTTTTCTGAAAGATTTACAGTAATGAATGTAGTAAAATATTATAGAGTGGATGTAAAAAGTATTATAAACAAGTTTAATTCATATGCAGTCAAGTGTGTTTTGCTAATTTGCTTGTTACCGAAGACTAATTTGTATGTTATAAAGTAAAAAAAAATTATGTTGGAGTAGCTGCAGTGTTAATGAACTGTAACTATTTAAATTCAGTCTGTATCCATTCTTACAAATCTGTCAACAGAAAAAGTTCTCACTTCTCAGCAAGAGTTATGACAGTTTTTGTTACTGCTTAGCGGTAGTGCTAGCCCCCAAAATGGGTTTTTCAGGGTAACATCACTTTGTCACATAAGCTTAAGAGTTTTTATCATCCTTTAACTGATTTTTACAGTGCTACTTCTCCCTGCCTGCTGTGTTTCTTTCCTGGGATTACTGTTTGGATACCAGGACTGGCAGACCAGGGTGTGCTTCACGCCAGATCCAGCAGTTTAACCTCTCTGACCTCCATCTGCACCTTGCACTGACAATAGCAGTTGCCTGTGCCCGATTTCATCAGCTCTGCTGTGAGGTTCCTAATTTCTGAGCAGCAACAAACAGCTCCAGGGCATTTTGACTGTACTTGTTTGATGGGGGAGTATGCATCAGGTATGGATATCATACCATCCTTATTCCCGTGACTTGAGCTCCAAGACTGATAGTTATAGCAGTGGTAATAAAATCCAAAAAAAAGCAACTATACTGACCAAGGAACAATTAACTAATAGTGAAGTGCTGAAGACAAGGTTATATTTTAAGATTTGTTGATCTCTCACGGATGATTTCAGTTGGATAAAGATTTTGCTGCCCCTAAAGTGTTGGTACTACCCGCTATCCAACAGTATTTGTTCTCTCTTCAGTTATGCAGGTGGTTCTGGTGATTGTGCATCTCCACAAAACGGATCAGCTTGCTGTCTGGCTGAAAACTATTATTTTTTTCTTTTTCAGGATGTGAGTAAGCAAGCTGCTCTGTTTTACCTTACGGCCACACAGCTGCTAATACTAACACAGGGTAGACTGCAGGAATATACAGTAGGGCACTGAGGAGCATGGGAAACAATCCAGCTGGTGACAGCACATACTTACTTTGTCAGAAGACTGTTCAAAATTTTCCTGTAGACCAAAGTAAGGTGCCTGTCTCTCTGCAGGTTTCATGATTTAACCCTCAGGCTAGATGCCTATCTACTATTTCTCCCCAATAAAATGAGTAAAAGACATGAGAGTCAGGGAGTATTCTTGTGAACAGGTTATTGTCATGTTTCCCATATTCTCCCTTCTGTCATGCAAATACTTAGTTATCTACTACAGGTTTTGCATTTTCAGGATGGGAAAGTGCAAAGTCCCCATACAAGTTTTTTCTAATCACCACCTCTTAAAATGTGATTTTGAATTTCTGGTGCCTGAGGAGGCTTACAACTTAATCTTAGAGCATCTGCTGTTACTACAATCTGCTTTATGAAAATGTGAGCACCATGAATTCAGTCTCCTTGACTTGCTATTTAATTGAAAGTCACTATGAAATGTGCTTTGTGTTAATACCACTGTGTTTTGGACAGACTATGATATTGGACTCATGGGGATTTCTGTCACAGGGATGTCTGGTTACTGAATCACAAAGAATTTTAGGGAAGAGACAATCACCAATATACTCAGTGGAGCTAAGATAACATCTGCAGGCACATTCAGGAATAGAGCTATAACCCTGTAACTTAATTTAAAAAATCAAGGTTCTTTCAGACTTGAGAATAGAAGTTTGATCTTGCATAAAGTTGCACTTTTATAACAATAATGTAGTGCCTCACCATCAGGAATGTAAGTGCTAATGCCAGATGAATATTCCTACTGTCATTTATAATTATCATTTTTGTACTTTGGTCGGGCAGCTATTCATAGTATGCCAATCAGTGTCACCTTAACCATTGTGATCTACTTTGTAGCTGTGATTTTTCCAGACTTGGCATTTGGGAAGAACTTCAAATGCATGCTAGAATTTGAGGCAATCCGGTCATATAATAGACTGCCTCATGCAAGTGCCTCTGAATAACAAAATCACTGAACAATACAGAACTGCTGAAGCCTTTAGTCTCAGTGTACAAAGGTTAGAGTACTCCATCCCTAGAAAGGAAAAAGTTGCCCTTTCTTGGGAAAATCCAGAAGAGACCTAGGTACCAGTCCAACATTCTAAGCTTTGTGAGAACGTCTGTGCTTTGTATCAGGTGCTGCTTTCTATCTTTGTAGGTATCCCACATCTGTATGTGTTTCTGTTAGTGGGGTTGGATAAAATCTGTAGCTTCTAATGCCAGGAAGTGAACAGGCCCTCAAGCTCTAGTCATTCTCTTCTAAGCCCAGGGCCTCGTTGAATGGACCTGCTGACACACAGAGTGCTGATCAGCAGACAGTGAGTTTGGGATTCTGTGGCTTGTTGCATTTGTTTGTTTTCATCACTGTGCTATTTGAAAATCTAGATGAAAATCTATGTTCAAATCTTAAACCTGCCTGATTCTCCTAGAACACTGAGGCCAAAGAATCTTTTCCTCCTCATTTTCCTTTAATAAGTAGTGATTCATTTATACAAGGTGAAACACGAGATGGTGAGAAAGATAGCCTGTGAAGATCTGCTTCACTGGGAAGATGGAAGTAAGATTCTATGAGGATACACATCCTGACATACATCTGTTCCTGTCAGTACTGGTTAGGTAGCATGTGGTACCAAGCATGTGGTAAGCATTTCTTGAGTACCAGCAGAGCTCAGAAAACAGAGCAGGTTCCTGAGCAGTTCACTAATAACAAGACATTAAGGGCAACTTTCTGGTGAGTAAAAATAAATGTAGATTTCTGACATCAAGTTTCTTCTATCCATGTGGTTCCTTAAGTTCCCATCTATTAAATTTTCATAGTAACAACTGTGTGTTCCCATCGATGTTGTAAAGGCACATGACTTAATACTGGATGACTAACACCATACCTATCTCATGCTGAACCACCACAGAATTACAAACTAGGCATGCTCTCATACCTATGAAATGAGTAAATTTTATTCTCAAATCAAATACGTGAGATTGCCACCCTAGGCACAACCCTTCCCTTTATGCAATCACAGTGTCAGGCCTGCCATCCCCTGTGTGTGGAGAATGATACAAACCTCTTCTTGTTACACTGTTATCAAATTTCGATATTTGTAATGATGTTCTGGCAATGTTAGCAGCCTATCCATAGGAGAACCTTTTAACAGTTATCATTGTAATCTGAGTAATTAATTAATGATCAGTAAATCTTTCTTACATTCCAGAATGTTTACTTTAGTCTTATATAACAGGGTTACCAGGACCTATGTTCAGATATGATGCTCTGGGGTAAGCTATCTGGTGAAGCAGGGTTGCAGCCAGAAGAGAAAAGTGGATGTACTGCACACTGGTTTAGGTGAGGGACTGTAATTGCTATGAATGGTAATCATATAATCATATGGACAAGCACATGAAATGTATATGTTTCATATATTTTATAACTGAGCTACATTGATTAGTTCTTATTGCAGGGAATAAACGGGAATTGTTTTGTTTTCTTCGGCAATCTGAGTATTTCCTTGAATCCTGACTGCTTTAAACTCACACCTTATTTGGAGAGTCTTGTAAAACTTCTGGAAAAAAAATTCAGCTGTTACCAGTTTAAAAAAACAAACAAATATTAAAAAACAAGCAAACAAAAACCCCAAACCCAAACAAACCAACTAACCAACCAAACAAACAAAAACAACAACAAAACACACCAAGCACAACATCAACAAAAAACACCAACAAAAAACCAACCAAACAACTCAAAGCAAAACCCCCAAAAATTGCTGGACTTATTCATGTGCCAGAGAAGAGAATTAAGGGCCTCTGGCAGGCCTGCAAAGAAATTATAGAATAAATTACTATTACCAAATCCTGATAATATATTTACCATCATGGCAAAAGTTATACATGAATGGACATAAAGGACAATTGGAGGTATTTCTGTTGACCTGACTGTCTGGTTGCAATGCAAAAGCTTTTTATTATTTGCAACACCTAGGAAACACTATTTTCACTGGATATGAACACTATTAACTTAGCAGCTTTCCGTAAAGCAAAGTAATTCTAAATATACTTGATTTTAAATAGAGGAAGTTTTAATTGGGTATACTTTCATTTTCAAAGTTGATGTAGTTGTGCTTTTTTAGCACATAACAGCTATGAATGGTTCTTGACTTATTCATCATGAGCAGATATAGCTTGCTGCCAACTGGTGACTGAGCCCACAGTTCTGCAAGAGGAGTAGAAGCCAAGAGCTGCAGATTTTGTGTGTGTCCAAGAGTCATTCTTGTTCCTAGGAAACAACTCCAACCTCAGTTACAGGTTTTTCTTCTCTTCTTTTTTCAATCAACCAGATTAAACAACCTCTAAATATAGCTTGAATATAATCACCTAAGCTGTCATTAAAAGATTCATCTTGATCAGCAGAGCCTGCTAGGTGATTGTCACCTGAAATCTTGCAATTAACACAGAATTTTTGACAAAACAGCTGAGTGTGACTTGATTAGTATGCTGTCTCAGGAATGGTCTTTTCCACTATTTATTACCGTCAAAGCTGCCAGTCCTGCATACTGTATTAATTTTAAAGACTTCAAAGCAGATACAGCTAAAGAGATATATCTAACATAGGCTTTATCTGGCTTCTGGAGATTTAAGTAACAAAGTTCAAGTGCTTGAATTTTTTCATGTGCTTCATGTATTGGTATAACAATAAATTAAATAAAGTTAATCCATCATGTGCAATGATTAAGGCTTTAAACTAAATTTGAGAGTAACATATTCTAGATAACACCCAAGCCTAGATGGTGTAGAGCAGTGAGGAGTTAAAAAAACCTGTTTAAATTTCAGTTGATAATTGTTATCAGGGACTGAGTTCAGTAGCACCTAATTTATTACATTCTAACTAGCATCAGATAGTGACCCAAGATTTGCTAAATAAAGTTGAAGGTTTTTTTGTTCTGGGCTTCCTTTTGTGCACTATTGTGTCATGTTTTTATTCGCCCTGCCTGAATTCCACCTTCTATTTTGTCCCATAACTGCTCTTCTGCTTTTATTTTGATATTAAACTCATTGAAATAAGTTACAATTAGCAAAATATAAATAGCTGAAACTTCTGTAGTATCTGCATACCTCCTTAGTTCTATGGCAAAAGTTTCTTTTATGCTTATGGCTCATTCTGCATTGCTATGTATAAACATGCGAAGTCGGGCTGTAGAGAGATACTTTTGATGGTTACACCTCGCTTTGATCACCTGATCTTTGTATCGCTCTCTGTGGGAATCCAAGAACCTTTAGTAGCCAGTGTCAAGACTGTGTGTTTAGTGTATTTTTTAGCTTGTGTGTTTAGGTGTGTTTTTTGACTTCTAATTCCTTTTTAGTGGTTCCATATCTCACAAGGATATAAAAATTTCAGAGGTAAGTTTCCAAAACTTTCTGTCCTTATTATGAACTTCCTCTGCAACGTTGTTGCTACTTTTAGCATCTGACAGTGGATTAAGTTACTTATAGTCATCCTTAGTAATTTGTGGGGGGAAAAATTTCTCACTTTTTAAAATGAGAGAATTCAATTTTATTTAAACACAACTTTGAGAAGTTGTGATACTATAATAGTAAATATATTTACTCTGGTCTACTTGAAGTCAGTTCATGTTTATAAGAAAAGAATTTGCTGCAAGACTGCTTTTATATAAGGGTAGGTTTGGGTTTGGATTTGTATTTGTAAAGTCTTGTCCTATTTAGACTCTTTTAGAAAGATGAAAAATAATTACTTTTTTTTTCTAGTGAAGATTAAATGTACTATGAGACATTGCACGTATTTCTAGTTGAAGTTGTATGGTATTGCAATACTACGTAACAGCTGAACTTTTGAAAGAAGCTGAGAAGTGGCAAATGCAGTGCAAGTAACATGAGCTATCAGAGAAAGCAAAGGATAAACTATATATTCTATGTGTACAGTAAGGTAAAGAAAAAATAATGGTAAGGGCTTTTTTTATTTTCTAAATTTCCTGTTTGTACAAATGTATTTTAAGCTTGTTTGTGCATTCTAATGTTGAGTGTATTTTTGTACTTTTATACAGTTCATCTACAAAGCCAACTTACATGTTATTTCTCATTTACAATCAAAGCAAATTACACTGTTGCACTCAAGACCACTTTGTATGAAAATACTATCCTTAAGAAGTTTACCAACAACTTTGCCTTGAGTGGAACTTTTGCTAACTGTTTGTTTTACTTTCATAGCCTCTGCAGTGTTGCTACAGTAATTATTGCAAAGTTGCTCTTCAAATGTGGTCTAGATTTAAAATGGCAATTAAAATTTTAGCTTCCATTTGTACCTCGCAACTTGAGTGTTTTTCTAAATACATTTCAAAATTTTTATTTTTATATCTAAGATCATTTCAAAGTTCTTATTTTTCATTAGAGCCTTTGGTTTTTTACTGGTATAGAATTACTTATGGTTTGAGAAATGTAGTCTGAATTATTTTTATGAGAGGTTATATTTTTTTTCTTGTTCTTCTTAATGGACATTGCCTTAGGTTTGAAGTAATGTTAGCCCAGGCCAATGGGCCTTCTCAACAAGGTCAACTAGCTGGAGCAAAAGTGCCTTGCAAATGCTGCTTAATTGGACGAGGGTAGCAAAGCTGGTGATCCGTGTGCTACTGCAATGTGTTTTTTTTGGATAAAGCTTAAAATACATTTCCCAGTTTTTTCTATTTCAGGTCCTTTTCCTTTTCCATACTACAGTGTCCTAGTCTCTAACAGATTATGAAGGGTTTTTTGCATACCAAATCAGTACTGTCACAGTTGTAATTATTTCTGTGATAGGAGGATTCCTGTTTGAAGCAAATAGCCAAAAGAATTTCTAAATCTACCTGTTTTCTCAAAAGGGTAGGGAATATGATTATGTAATCATCTTTATATTTAAAGATATGTGAACAAATACTTCTGAGGAATATGTGATGCTCAAGCTGCTGTGGTGAGGCCCACTTTGAGTACTGTACCTTTGGAGCTGGCTGGAATCTGCCTGAAGCACAGACCAGTCAGCAGCATTTACACATAGGCCGCTTTTTAGTTTAGTGAAATGTGCAGTTGGATTTACTCATAATCTGAGATTAAGGTCTGATTAATCTGAGCACAGAGCAGTTTTTGTTTAGATGATCTAAAACACAGATGGAAATAGAACGGGTTGGTGTGAAAGACCACATAGACATACATCTGACTTAGATAGCTCCAGCTGTATCTGAACCAGTCAAATGAACCTTTTCCTGCCAAAGCAGAGGAATTCTTCCTTCACTTTTCCCTTCAGTGTTCCTAACTACACAATTTTGTCCTATCTTTAAGTTGAGCTCTACTGCTTTCAGTGCCTTCTGAGAGGTCTCTCCTTATTCTGCCATTTCTCTGTTAAGGTCTCCTCTGAAACCTTAGTATTAAAAGACAACTAGTGTTAGCATCTTTTCACAGTTTGATCATATCACATGACTAACAGCAGTCAGGTTGTTGATTTCATAATAAAAATTATTAAGCCTACAAACACTGCAGGGATCTGCACTTTCTATAGCAACAGCAATTCAATAAGTCAAATAACTAAAGCACTAACTATGTTTAGACCATACTGTGTACAACTGAAATTCTCCTCACACGTAAGTGTACTTGATGCATTTTTAATAAGTTTTTGTTTGGAAATTGGTTCTCTCATTGGGTTCTCTCCTTAGATTGGATTTTATTTTGTTGTTCCGCTAAGATAAATCAAGCATCTTTCCACACTTTTCTACATGAATTTTGAATGCATGTTTTGAATATTCAGGTAAAAATTGGGGCACAATAAAAAAACCTTTCAGGCATCAGAGAAATAAAAAACCAGATGTACAGCATATTAAGTTACACTAGATGCTGAACTCTGGCTGTCATCAGCAAGTTGAACTGCAGAAAGGTACAAAAGACATTGAAAAGAAGTTTAAATCTTCTAAGAATTTAGTTCAGAGATTTTGTTCACAGTTGCTGTGAAGCCCTTTAGAGACTTTACAATACCTTTTGATTTCATGTGAAAGATGCTTAGCCACTAATGATGAACATTCATACAGATATTAAAGAAGGGATGGTATCTTCTACTTCTTTCACCATCCATCTAAAAGATTCTTACTTACATTTTCCATTCCAGAAAAAAAAGTAAGGACTTGCACCCTTTTACACAGGAAGGTGGATACAGAAATAGCTGTATATGTATAATGGTAGAGGTCTATAGTCACAGCTGTGACATAGTCATGTCTCAAAACTTGAGTGCATATTTTCAGTGTAAATTTAGTTCTCCCTTAGTGAACTACTAATATAAGTATTATGCTGTTCATCTATTTGCTGAATTTGCATTGACATCAAATGTTAGTTGTGCATGTATAGATTAAGAAAAATGCATGTCTGTCTTTACAAATAGCTGTTTATAAAAGTACTTTAAATAAGGGTATGAAGACATGAAACTGGGCATTAAATCTGTTGGTTCTAAACTGAATGGCACAAATAGGTGT
>VYXB01005281.1:0-10694 GCA_013397135.1 Pachyramphus minor
GAATGGAACTCTTTTGTTTCTACTTTTGGAGGAAAGGATACTATGCAAATGAGATCTAAGTACACTTAGCTACCAAAAATGTTGTATTCAAATAAAATACATTTTTAATTTCTTAATGATACTTTTTCTTCTTGATTATTTTTTTTCCAGTACCCCAAGTGTGACTGTAAATATGATTCTTTGCCTGCTGCACCAAACTCCCTAAGTACTTCTTTTGCCATTTGGTCACGTGGCTTCAACTACAATGGTAGGTTATGATTCGGATAATATATTTTCAGATTCTTTTGCTCTAGCGTGCTAGCTGTCTGTCTGATGAGGAGGATACCATCAGTGTTTCACATTTTCTTTAAACAAATAATTTTGCATTGTCACTTTTGAGCTCTGTCATTCTTTTTCTCAGGGATGTGTTCCTTCCTAGCCTGTGAATGATTCTAAACACTTAGTCACTGGCCAGTGCATCATAGGAATTGTTATATGAAGCTAGTAGTGGGTTTTCAGTCGAACTGATGGTAGACAGTTGGGTGCATGTCTGTACTGCTTCCATGTAGTATTCTGTTCACTGGTGCTAATACTGCTTTGGATTGTTACCTAATGTTAAGCAGTCAGTGAATTGAATATCTGAAATCATGCAGTTATCCGCTAGACTTAAATAGAAAGCATGAGTGTCAGACATTTTCATAAAAACATCTAGACACTTGAAAATTTACATGTTCTGTAGTGGTGGATTCTGACAAGCAATAGCACTTTAAGTAGGGGTTTTTTTTCATGAACAGGTAAGAAATTTTGTGTTAAGTACATTGTAGATGAATGGTGAAAAGCCTGAGTGGTTTTGTTGTATATTTCTTTGTTGTTACTTTGTTGCTGTGTAATGTTTCTCTTCCCTGAATTCTATTATAATGAAATATTCACCACCTATGAAATAACTGGTGCTACCTTGGAGTTGATGTGGCTCAAGTGCCTTCTGTTCCTTGACATTCAAGTAAAGGTGTTTGCTTTCATGAACAGCTGATAGGGATGGTTTCAACTGAGGAAATAACACAAATACCTACGTGGGAAGATGTGTCTATTACAAATGTTTCTAAGCTTTACTGAATATTAGAGCTTGTTACAATATATTGCTAGGGGCTTTATCCACTTGCCCCTGAAATCAATGCATTGCTTCCTCTGGACTTTCCTGGAGCTGAGTCAAGTCCCAAGCATACTCCTACAAGACTTTGGTTCTTAGTATTGTCCTCTTTCTCCTCCATGGCCCGAATCAGTTTCATTGTCTGGTGCACTTAGCAGCTGCACCTTATTGCTGCACAAAAGAGGCAACAGAGCTAAAGTGAGTGCTGGAGGAGGGAAGTTAGGAGCTGAAGAAGACTTTCTCGCTTTTTTTTGTTTATTCTGGTTATACTGGAAATACTTGTTAAATTTTAGTCTAAGAACTCATTATTCTTTTCGTTCTTCTTGAAATACAGGAATATCAGCTGCAGGTATACTGAAGTGAAAGACCTTCCAGAGGAGCTAAATTCATTAAAGTAAATGGTATTGAATATACTATGCAATGGGGTATAGAGCAGCTTTTCCAGATTTTGCCTATGTTTTGGTAGAGTTGGCCAGACTTCTTAGCCTGCTGTGGAGGAAATCTGGACTAGAAGCTGGCTTTGCTTCTTAGCCACCTAACAGTATGTCATAAGAAACTCTTCCCAAATTGTATTGTGTGCAGAAGTACAGTTCTGAGCACAAGATCTTCGTTTCCATTTTTTTAAAAATATGTATGCATCTTGAGCCATTTCATGAACAGATTTATACAAAGAGGAAACCATAGCTGCAGTTTCTCGTTTTTTTTTATGAATAATTGTACACTGCACATTCCAGTATCCTGCACAGTATTATAATATGTTTTTTGCATTAAATAATTTAAAAACCAGGTAGCTCAAAAGATGTAACTTTTCTGCCTTCTTGTTTTGCACAAAGGAAAAAAGAAGAAAACTTATAAAAGTCTTCTTCTAACATACTGACTCTGGTTTTATGTTAGTGCTATAAACTGTGTAAATCTGCTGCACACAGTTGTTATGTTAACGCTCTGGTCACCATTCACATTTATTTCCTTTCTTTCTGCAGGACATGAAAGCTTAAAAAAAAAAAAAAAAAAAANAAAAGAAGGTAAAAAAAAAAAAAAAAAAGAAAACCAGAAAAACTAACTCAAGTTTTTTTGGGATTTTGTTGTTTGTTTTTTTAATTGATAAACTTTGGCTACTGCATCCACAACAAATACAGTTGTTTTTGCTACATTTAAGCAGAAGGAGTTACACAGTAGCTTTTAAAGATGGAGTATTATACTCTGGTTCTTAAATAATTGCTTTTTATTTGATCAAAATTTGCAAATGGTAGTTTAACTATCTAATGAAATTTGGATCAACCCCATGATGATTGAAATAATACATGTTCTTTGTTGACTCTGTTGTTTTCTATGATATGCTTTTAACACTATGCTATTGTGGAGACAGTGTAAATTTGTTTAACAGTTTAGGACAAAAACATTACTTAAATTAAAGTGGTCACTAAAAAATTGTAAGTATTCCTGAATGGAGCTATGACTTAATGCACAATAAACTATGGAAGCCTTAAAGGAAGATATAAATTGGTGTATACCATAAGGAATGAACAATTAAGTGATTCCTTATTTGCCTTCAAGTGTGACTGTATAAATCTTAAATGCCCAATTTAAATTCTCAGTTTATTTTTCTGAACATATAATAAAGAAAAAAACCTTAATGTATGATTATATATAGAATTAGAATGATAGGAGACTTCAAGATATCCCTCCCTTATAGTAAGACAGCCAAATCTGTCTAAACCAAATGGAACCAACGTGTATCTAAATTGTCTCTAAATACCTTCACTAAAGAAGATTCCAATCTTCCTCGGTAGCTGTTTGGAGTAGTTTATTACCCATGCAAAATGTTTCCTTCTAATTACAGTGCATCTCCTTAATTGCAAGTTATGTTTTTCTCCTGTACCTTTCAGACATGAAAAATGTTCGTTCACCTTTCTCTTTACCTTCTAAATATCAAACATGCTGTCATGTCCCACATTTGTCTTCCCTTTCTGATAGGTTGTATTTTTCAAACCTTTCATAATCCTATCACTCTCTTCTAGACTGTCCAGTTTGCTTACATCCTTCTTAAAATATGATAACCAAAACTGGACACAAGCCTGAGCTTGGCTGATTTACCACTGTGGAGCACAGCAGAATAAATTCATCTCATCTCTTTCACAGCATTCCTGTTAACGTTTCCCCAAATGAGGTTTGCCTAGTTTTTATCTGTATTTTTTGCAACAGCATTACAATAACGTAAGAATGGCTTTACTGGTTTAGGCCAAAAATCCATCCAGTTTATATTCTGTCTCTGACAGTTGCCATTAGAGGATACCGAGGAAGGAGTTTAAGATGAAAAGTGTGAAGCAAAACATCCCTTCTCTACAACTGTACCTCTTCTGACAATCGTCAACTTTGAGACTTTCTAAACTGAAGAATATCCACATGGATCTTTGTGCTTAATATCCTGTGCTAGATTTCTAGTCTGTGGATTTATCTAATTGGTTTTTGAACCCATTTATATTTCTGGAACCTACAGCATCTTGTGACAGTGAATTTTATAAACGTAAACTTTCTGAAGGTGTTCTTTTGTGTGCTCTGTAGTTTGTGATATGGATGATTTGGATATGTTTGTGACTTACTGTAACTTCTCCTGTCCTTTCTTGCTGTTAGACACAAAGCTAGTTACAAGTTTGTACTTTTTCATTTGTCTTTTTTAAGTTCAGTGTTACTGAATTTTGGACCATTTGTTCAATTCACTAGGATCACTTTTAGTCTACTTCTGTCCTTTCAAGCACTACCAGCCTTTGCTGGTTTGGTGTCACAGATTTTTCCATGCTGTGCTGTCACCCACACAACAGATGGGAGTAGTGAATTTAGCTGGGTCTGTGTGAGACCTCCAGGGGTTCTGCTTGATAGCTGCTGGCTTGTTGGAGAGTTGCTCAAATTTTGTGTGGGATTGTTTTCTGTTAAAGATTGATAAACTGAGTGTTACTTCATTGAGACCATGGACTTTTTTGGATTTACTGTACAAACAGTAAAAGTTTTTAAAGGCAGAAGAAGAATCACTGAAGAGTAACTGCTAATGTGTTCTCCTTTCACCTTTTTGTAAATGCATTAGCAAGTTATAGGTTACAGGGTACAGTGTTTAGTAGCAATACACTCTCTTGTACTCTGAGTCTGAGTGTGAACGTAACTTTATGGAAACTATGAACTTAACATTATGGAAAATGCAGCATTGTATTAAGTATAAAATTTACACTTGCCAGTGTTCCAGCTTCCAAATGTTTAGAAATAGTCCCCGTGGAAAGGTGTATTGTAATACATAAATATAACTGAGTAAAGACTCCCTACTAATGAAAAGATGTTCTCTTTAACAGGAAGCCCTTTTGGTTTGAAAAATACATCAAATCTTCATCCCTTAAATCTTCTACAGGTAATTGATATTCTTGGACACAATAAGAATGATAATTTCTTATCTTTCTATAGAGACCTTTTTACTGTGCTGCCCCACACAGATCTTTGGAGCCAGTTGGTCAGATAATTTACTGCAAGTTATAATGGCTTATTTAAAATGCTTAGAATAAGAGAAGAAGCTACTTCCATAGAGATACCAGGTGGAAATTATATTCCTAGCTCAGAAAAAAAGCAGGTAATTTTCAGTAACAGTCTAAAAATACTGACATTTGAATTCAAAAATGAATGCTAAAATACAATTTTCTATTATCAGGATTTGCCTAAGCTTTTACTGCAAATCATTCTCTATACTGAAATTATGATTATACTGTACAAAAAAATACAGTAGAATCACTCAGGGGTTACACACAGAATGCTTGAAAGCTGAGCTCAGCATGTCCAGGTAGGTATAATAATAGGTTTAAAGAGCTTCTGGTAAGGGAAATAGAAGCTCATTTAAGATAGGGAGTTTAGAAGGTCTGTAAATGCTTTCTTTCCACTAAGTACATACAAATAGAAACATGAACAGAATATTGCTTATTATGTCAGAATTGCATTTAAAAGCAGAGCAGGGACTGTTCGTGGAACTGGGTGTAGTTCCTGGATCTTGAAGTCAGCTGGCAGTTACAGGTGCAGAATTGCAGCTACAGTGTTCCATGTGTGTTGCACCATGCTCCAAGAAGTTATTACCAGTAAAAGAACAGCTGTAGCTTTGCCACTTCCTCCTCCCACTCCTGTACACACTCCAGAAACATGGAAAAGTGAGGCACAGGAGGCAGTTATACCAGAGTAGAGTTCTTCTATAGATCTAAATGCTTGTATTTGTGCGATTCCATATTGAAGTACATCCTTTCAAGCTAGCTCTGCCACTCATATACACCAAGAATATTTGACTGAAATCAGTGCAATTAAAGCTGGGGTAAGGGAGAGAAATCAAGGCCATCTCACTATCTATTAAAATCCAGTGGAATAATCTGAAATTGGAAATAATATGCAGGGCTTTTGAAGGCTAGTGTTTACATTTTTGGTATCAGTACAATATCCACTGTTTTAATTAGAATAATTAAAGTGTATTTTTCTGTGCATGTATCTCACTATAATTTCACACAGGTTTGTTTTTGAAACATAAGACTTTTTCACAAACAGCAGCAACTGTAAACTTATTGATTTTATAGGAATTAAAAAAACAACAAAAACATCTAGGGAGTACATCATTATCAGTGTTATGTTTGTCCTAGGACAGTGGGAGACTCAGCAGTTTGATTGAATTATGCCTTTTGTTTTTAATCTTTAACAGCTTCCAGGTGGTTCAGTTATTTTTAACCCACTCCAGCAGCAGCTATCACAGTTTTCTGCACAGCAATCTCAGCTGCCCACAACCTGTAGTCCTCAGTAACGGAGAATGGGTGTGTGCTAAAAGCCCTCAGTCTGGGGTGCATGGATGAAATAGTTTTTCCTGTTCTCCCCATTTTCACAAGTAAATGACCCTTTACCCAACAGATCTGTAGCAGAGGGGGAGGAAAATCTTCCTTCCAGGTCTTCTCAAACAGTGGCTTTTTTGCTATGGCTGGAACTGTTATACTTCTTTATTTGTATCCTGTGTAGAAGAGCTGTAACAAAACAACTGGCTGAGCGTTGTCTAACTCTATCATGAAAAGAGCCAGTCCACTCTATGAGTGGTGTAAAATCTGCTTACTGTTGTTTCTCATAACTAGCAGATACATCAGATGAACAGAGGAAAAAAACGATGTCATGATTATTACAGTTAACTAAAACTTCCTACTTATACTGCTGTGAGTTGGCTTACAATCCTCACGGCTGTAGTTCAACAGAATTTTCTTTGCACCAGAGGAAGCATCAGTTGGCTTTAAAGCTGTAATCTTAAGACATTTGCTCTACTGCTGCCTGTAATTGGTGTTAAAGGCTTTAAGCATTGAAAAAGTCTATAGTCTTGATGGAGACCTGTTCTCAAAATGACAAATTTTAGTTCTACCTGCACTTATAAATCTTTACCAACCTGATGCAGCAGTTTGGGAAAACGAGCTGCTCTGCTTTTGTGTTCATCTTCCCAGACATGTAAGACTTCTGCTTACCAGCTAGTCTCTACTGGATACTGAAGTTTGTCATAATAATTTCACTTGTGCTACTGTAGACCTTTCATAAACAAGATGCCTGTCTCAAATGTTTTATGGTGTATAGTGTCCTGTGTCACAGGTGACTATACACAGATACACATGTCACAGTGTTCTGGAATGTGGGACAGTTTAATGGGAAATTTTCAGATTTGTTCACAGCATCCAAATGTCTGAATGTCAGTTACTAGTTGAATTACTGAAAAAAACCAAACATGCTAGCTCATCCTATTGGGTTTTATAGTCTAGAGACTGAACATCAAGGGTATTTACAAAAACGCTGATGTAAGCTTAGTCCTTCTTGTGGCAGAAAGTTCTTCTGGAGGAAATCAATCTCTGCATTGGCTAAATTGCCCTAAGGAACTTCTCTCTTACCATGCATTATAGAGGAAGACTGGGGGGTCATTACCTCAAATGAGCTATTATGAATACTAGATCCCTTATCTTTCATAAGGACATGGTGCTTAGTGGAAAGAAACTAAGCCCAAAAAGGCCAATAATTTTCTTGGCTACCAACAGAATATACACATCCTCACCTCATTCTCAGGGGTTTCCCCACATGGTGGTTCTATGACTCTGTAACTGAGGTGATGATATCTTCTTAATGTGCAATCTTTTGGTCTGGTTTACTTAGATCTCACTGGCATTATATCATATGGTTATGCTAAAGAAGTATCACAGCTCCTGGAGTGCACTAGCACTTTATCTGACTGATAAGCCATACAGTTTGCTTGGATTCTGAATATAATGCTTTCTTTCCCCATGTTATAAATCAATACATAATTTAAGTTCTAGAAGAGGTCATAATTCAGGACCCGTTGCCTTCAGGAGATACCATCAGACTCCACTTACTCCATTTGAGTGATTACTTGAGAACTACTCTGTTCTGAAATATAATTTTGAAAGAAGCGTTTGTATTTTTTATGAAATTATGGAGTGTGTGGCACAGTATGAACATGGAAAAGTGAAGTGTCGGACTTTGCACACTTTGGTTCATTTGGACCTTTGTACGTGGATGGTTTCAGGGTCACCAGAAGACTCTGGGGCTGGGAGTGGGACAGGAAACAGTCATAAGATTATAACCATAAAGTGTAGTCTGCTAGGCTGAAGGGAAGTTGACAACTACACACAACTTCCGTGGGGTAACAGGTGCAATAACATTTCTGCCAAAACAAAGTTGTTTTGGGGCAATCAGCATCTGTTCTACTTGTAGGGATTGCATTATAGCCTGGATCTACATGCACTGGATGACACAGCATTAAATGTTTTTAAATGGCACTTCAAAAGATTGCCTTCACACTGGCTTTGTTGGCTTATTCATTGATACAAAAATTTGGTACTAAGGATCAAGCTTTTCATTTTTGCTAGGGTTCTGACCAAGGTCCATCCAATCAAGATCAGGCATTATCTGCCCAATAAGCTGCTGTAACTAACCCGACTGGAGTAGGGAATTTTATGCAACCTCAAGCCACAGGTATGTGCTTGCTGAGCCTCCTTTTGTAGTTAAGTGTGTATATTGATAAATTCACACTAAAATGAAGTTTGGTCTTAAAGAAGTCATATGTTAGACCAGAACAATTTACTGATTGTCAGCATGTGAATTACATGAGAAATACTGGACTTTTAATGCAGGAACTTCTCTGTTCTGTTTGGCAGTTAAGTGCAGTCAATTGATTGTATCACATGGAAATAAGCTGTACTTAATACAAAAAGAGAATGCAGGCAACTTCCATGCCAGACTTCATTGAGGAATATTGCTTTAACTCTCTCCTTAACACCCAGTGTGAGAAACCTCTTTGTGACTTCACAAGCACTTCATTATCTAATTATGTTCTACTAACAGAGTATGTATATCATGTANCCAGAACAATTTACTGATTATCAGCATGTGAATTACATGAGAAATACTGGACTTTTAATGCAGGAACTTCTCTGTTTTGTTTGGCAGTTAAGTGCAGTCAATTGATTGTATCACATGGAAATAAGCTGTACTTAATACAAAAAGAGAATGCAGGCAACTTCCATGCCAGACTTCATTGAGGAATATTGCTTTAACTCTCTCCTTAACACCCAGTGTGAGAAACCTCTTTGTGACTTCACAAGCACTTCATTATCTAATTATGTTCTACTAACAGAGTATGTATATCATGTATACCATATTCTGCACTGTTTCCAGTTTGACTCTGAAACTAATTCGATTGATTCCCCTTTCCTGTATTCCTGTGTTACACTGTATTCCTATGTCTTCCTTCCCCAACCCTGACAAACTCAACCTGACCTCTTTGACCTGCCTGCTTTCCCATTCTCCTTTCTCAGTGTTGTTTCAGCTTGGCTCTGCCTTGAACACATCTGGGCAAAGCCTTCCTCAGCAGAGACTCCAGCTCTCATTTGCCTTGCAACAGCAACAACAAGCCTTGCAGCAGGAGCAGCAACAGTTACAAGTAATCCAGCAACTTCGCTCTGTGTTAAAAAAAAAACCCCAAAACCAAAACACACACTCCACTAAAAGACAAAACAAAAACCAACAACAAAACTCCAAAACAAACAAAACAAAAAAACAAACCAAAACAAAAAACAACACCACCACCAACACAAAAAGCCAAACCAAAACATCAAATTAAAAATAGAGTTCTTGGCTCCAGAATCAAAAAATCTTGCCCTTTTGACTTCTTTAACTAATATCATTATGGTCTCAGAGCTTACAGACAAACATGAATTTGGCAAACTATCACGCAAGATTTATAATTTGTGGTTCTCTCAGCTTGGAGCACTGAATTTATTTTTATTCATTTAAGCCATCCACCTTCCTGATTTGAAAACATTCAAGGGGTGCTTGTGGCACATATCTAAATCATCTCTGCCAGGTGCCAATAGATTTTAAAATGGCGTGAATGTAAGCACCTGCAAGATCAAATGTAGCACTGCTAATCAGTACTGGAAGCAACAGCTCTGCAAAGCATTCCTTTTACCATTCTGTCATCCAGATGCTTTACGAAAATATTTTAATATTTTCTCAGCACACAGTGTCCTCTTTGTAATACATACAGAAATTACATTTGATGCATACACTGAGAAAGTACTATGTTAAAAATGTACTATGTAACCCAAACATGCACTGAAGTTGCTGAGTTACTGCAGTTACTGCAACGGAGAGAAAGGGCAAAGAAACAAAGCTGGGCACATACACATATAAAATGTCAGCTGTGCCCTCAGCAGCTTCTGTGCCACTGGTGCTGCTTGACTGTACTCATTGCCCCAGTACATGGTGTGTTCCTTTTGTCAACCTGGTGCTTCTTCATTTTTCTACCTTTCCACCTTCCCTCCCCCACCTTCCTCTCATTCTTTCTGATGTGAAAGCTTTATAGTCAACACTAACAAGCTTTTTCTCCCCCTTCTCCTTCATGGCAGCAGTTGCGATTCTTGCAGCATCAAATGGCTATGGCAGCGGCAGCAGCATAAGCAGCTTTGAGTTGCACCTCAAAAAGTTGGCAGCCACTCAAAAAGTAAAAGGACAAGAGGCACACCAGCCCCTCCAAAAACATGAGACTTGCCTACCCCCCAAAAAAATTGATTCAAAGGGGATTTTTTCAGATTAATAACAAGAAAGCTTGAATTAGTGCTTTTTATTCCTGGTGGGAAAATTAACTTTTGATGTTACACTAAAACAAATTAACTGATTTTGGAAGCCAACCCTACAGAACCTAGAAATTTCATCTATAAAGCAGCCAGGATCTGGTTTCCTTAAGTCACTTAATTTTTTTAACACAATGTTTTATCTTGTATTTTTTTACAACTCAACAGCACTGTACATAGAATAAAGGTGAAAAACATTTTAGAAAAANTAGAATAAAGGTGAAAAACATTTTAGAAAAAATGAACTTTGTAAAGGTAGTACTAGTATTTGTTTATTAGTATAAAAGGTTTGTGAACTCTGTACAATTTTTACAAATCCATTTTTGAAAAGATCTCTCCTTTTGTTCACTTGGGTGTTACACTTTGTACTTTGTCTATCAGCTTCTTTA
>VYXB01005286.1:232-49887 GCA_013397135.1 Pachyramphus minor
GCTTCCCCTCACGGAGGCAGCGCCGTGTCTCCAGAGCGGCCTGGGGCACAGCGCCGGCTCCCCCGCGGCCAGAAGTCCCTGCTCCTCGCACGGCCCTGCTGCTGCGGTGCCACTTACCCGCAGCCACCTGTGCTGGGCTGAGGCTGCCCGGCTAAAGGAGCTGCTGATGGAGCGCTGGGGATTTGTTGCTGCCTGATGGTTTCCACCCTGAGCGACCAGCGCCTGAGGGTGTCTGTGCTGGAGCTAAAGCACTAGGGAGGGCATTGCCTGCTGGGCAGTAGGTCTGCAGAGAAGGCCCTGGGGGTCCTGGTGTCCCCCAGCTGTCCCTGACCAGCCCTGGAGCCAAGGTTGGGCATCCTCAGATGTGTGAGGAAGAGCATTTCCAGCAGCTCAGGTCCCCCTCTGCTCAGCCTGGGGAGGCACATCTGGAGTGCTGTGTCCAGGTCTGGGCTGAGGGAGCTGGGGCTGTTCAGCCTCCAGAGCAGACACCGAGAGGGGACCTCCCCAGTGTGTGTCAGGGGCTGCAGGGAGGGGCAGCGGATGGACCAGGCTCTACTCAGGGGGCCCAGCATGGGACAAGAGGGAACAGGTAGGAACTGATGCCCAGGAAATTCCACCTGCACATGAGGAAGAACTTTGCTGTGCAGTGACCAAGCACTGAACAGGCTGCCCAGGAAGGGGGTGGAGTGTGTTTCACTGGGATATTCTGGAACCTTCTGGACACAATCCTGTGCCATGGACTGTGCAGTGACTCTGCTGGAGCAGGGAGATGGGAACAAGTGCCCAACTGTGGTCCCTTCCAAGCTAAACCACTCTGGGATTCCTGCTGGAGGAAGGAGCAAGGCTGCCCAGACAGAGGCCATTCCTGGTGTCCTGAGCCACAGCATTGCCCTGTTCCTCCCCAGCACACATCCCTGCTCCTGGCCTTGTGTGAGGGCCAGGGGGATTAGGCAGACAACTGGGGGTCAAAGTTCAACCCTGAGTGCAGGATTTAGAGGAAAGCCCTGATCCTCCCAAGGCAAAGGGCAGAGTGGGATAAGGAGGTGTATTGAAAAGGCTGGAAGGCAAACAAAGCAAAATCAGATATTGAATCTGCCCATCTGAAGACTTTCCTGAGTCTTAAGTCTCACAAGATGTAAAGCAGTGAGAAGAGGAGCTGTTGTTTTGTGGGACTGTGCCCCAGTTTGTGGTGGCTGAAAACATTCCCAACGCTGTACCTCGAATAAACGTTGTCAATCCCTGCAGAGCTGAGGTTTCTTTCTGGTAGCGTTCGTGAGACTTGTTGGAGGATTGCACAAGCACTTTTCAGTGTTAGGACATGAAGTTCTGGTTGCTTCTCTGCACCCACACCCTTGGGATTGGGATAGCTTTGGAATCTCACCAGGGATCTCATCTTACGGTCGGGGAGGCTGAGCTCAGGAGGCCTGGTGGCTTCTTCTGGCCATGCTGGGCTGGCACCCCTTGCATGGTCCCCCACTCCCATGAGGTGACCACGGGGGACCAGCAGCTGTGATCAGCCTTTCTCCCAGGCAGCTCCACCTCCTCCATCTGTGGAGCTGCGTCATGTTCCTGGGGAGCACGGCAGCTGCCGACAGGGAAGAGCAGCACCAGGAGCACAGGGAATATTTAGCCTCTTTTAATTGAGAAGTGTTTTGAGTTAAAAAGTTAATCATGCTGTCGGCTTTTGTTCCTTATTCCTTCTCCCCCTCACAGCTGTTTCTGTCAACTAAAAATAAGCTGAACCAGCAAACAAAACATGAATAATCAGCTCCCCACTGGGAGCCCAGATCGCAGCAGAGGATGCTCCTTGAGTGATCTGTGGTGCAGAGTCCCCTCAGGTAGATCCTGTTCTTTCCAGACGTGGCAGGGTTATATTTGAAGGACAGGTACAGCCAAAACCTGGGTGGGCACGGGGAGGTGGGAGGTGAGGTTTTCAGAAGCAGTTTCACTCAAAGTGTTGATCCCTCTTCTGAAGAGATCCAAGGGCCTGAGACCATCTAAGCAATACATTCAGCAGCAACATTCCCCTGGAAGAACTGAAAATTTGCTGAAAATACCTTTTAGCCAGGCAAATATCAACTTCCACTTCCCAAGTTCATGTAAGAGGATACACAGATTATCACTCACTCGCTGCCTCAGCCACTTCAGCTTTTAAAGCCTCTTCAGAAATCTGTGAAAGTCTCTTTAGAACTAGTCCATTTTTCCACCCTAATTTGTTAATGGATTGCAATCAGACTCAAATGTACAGATTTTAAGGAAGGAGTAAAGATGAAGAATTTCAGTCAAATAGGACTTGGAGACAGTGATATAAACTAATATGAATGTAACATCCCCTCTAAACTGTTCAGTTAGTGAACAGGTTAACAAACAGTTGAGTTTAGGTGTTCAGAGTTTTCAATCTGGTGAAAAAGTCAAGCACCTGAATGCTGGAGGTTGCACTACATCCTATTGCAAAAGTAACTTCATATATGTAGACATTAAAGTGGCATCTGCCTCATTTCACAGCAGAGCTGTGTGGTTTGCAGAGGTTTCTCTAAACAACACTGTCCAAGATAGTTCCAGAATTGAAAACAAAATGCCTGTGATGTCATAGGGCCACATGAAAGTTAATTAGCCAAGCTGAAACCTGAGATTAATTAGCTGAGCTGCAGAGAGGTCCCAGCTATGCTGCCTTCAGGATCCAGCATTTCTGCAGGGCCTTGTGGATATGAGGGTGGCTGTGGCTTGGGAAAAGGGGAGTCATTTCACTGCAATTATTACTTAGTTCGTGAGTATTCAGTCATTGGACATGGGAATTTTATATTATAGTGGCCATAAAATGTATTCTGGCAGTTTTAAAGCGGCATCTTTCCCATCTTTCCTGTGGTTCACAGGGCAAATGAAAGTCATCTGGGCCATTTACTGCATGAAAGGCTCAAATGCTCCATGAATGCTCCTGGCAAATCACTCCCTGCTGTCATAAGGCTAAAGTACTGAGAAGGGAGAAGAGACAATTTTCTCTTGAAAGAGCCAATTCTGAACTGAAATAGTCCTACCAGCCTTTGTAACTTCTCCCGTCCCACTTTTTAAAGGTGAGATAACTCCGCTCTTTATTACACCTTTAGCATAATATAATGATAACTGGTCTGGAGAAGGAACTGCTCGCCAGGGGAGGAAAGAGCTCTTCCAAATCTGCAAATCCAGCTGCAAATTGGGTGGAAGTGTTTGTCTCAGGTCCCGAGATGATGGGGCAGCTACAGTGAAGGTTTTATGTCAGGACATCTCAGTGTATTCTCTGGTGGCCACATCCCATTCCTATAGGTATTTCCACATTGCATTACTGATGCAATCCCCGTGTTTTACATTCATACTAATATTTATTAACAATGCTGGGGGGCTGCAAGTCAGCACTGAAGAGCTGGACATCTGTGGATATCCATCCTTTCTCCAAACTGTGTTTCTCTGTCAGAAGGAACATGCTTGGGAAACATCCGAAGAGCGAAACCCTTCCCTTGCAAATCAGGACATGGAACATCCCGAGACTGGAACCCTTCCCTTGTATATCAAGACATGGAGCTACCACGAGGTGGCATCAAACCCATGTGATGGGGCATCAAACCTTCAGTTTTCAGGCATTTTTCCAGTTTGAGGACATCCCAGTGCAGGGCTCCTAAGCCAAAAGGGGTGCATGGGTATTTTGGAAGCAGAAGCTCTAATTTCATAAATCTTCTGCATGTTTGGTATTGCTGTGAGTAGTTTGACTGCCCTCCATGAGTAGCACTGTTCCAGGGTGGTACGTGAACGTGAATCAGGCAACCTGTATGAAAAAGGTTAATGCAGCGCTTTCCAAAATCCAGGGCTGGTCCCACCAAGGCAGAGGAAGAGTGAACGTGGCTTTTAGGAACAACTAACTTGGCAAAAGTGTCCTGCAGAAAGGTCCCCAGAAAGAGGGCTGTGAGTTCTGCTGGTGCCCTCTGCCATCTGCCTCTGAAGGCTCAGGGCATGAGGTGAAACCAGCACCTGGCATGCTGGGCCAGCTCACAGATGTGTGACATCCTCATCCTGGCAGGTTGTGTGGCAGGGCACAGCCCTTGGCACCGGGTAGGAGGTGGTGGATCACCCAGGTGTCGTCCTGCAGGTGCTGCAGAACCCAGACCCCACAGTGCACAGCACAGAGACTCTGTGTGGAGGGGCTCGGGGTGGGAAAGGCACAGTGGGGCTTCAGGAATCCTGTGGAAAAGGGAGCATGAGGAGCGATGCTAATGGCCTGTGGGACCTGCCAGCTTTGTGTGGGTGGGTGGCCAGACCCAGCCCAGGCAGCCCCAGGAAAGGCCACAGAGCAGTGACTGATGTCTGGAGTTCTGGGGTGAGTTCCAAAGGTTCTGTGGAGGTGCTGGAGGTTCAGTGACTTCACTGTCAGCCCAGGCCTTTCCCGTCCCCTGGCTGGTTCCAAGGCTTTGCTTTGGGAGGCTCTCAGTGGGGCAGCTTTTACTCCCACTCCATTCAAGTGGAAACTTATCCCCTCTCCAGCAGAAAACAGGCAATTTGGCCAACTTCTGAATGGTATCTGATTCCCTTTAAACCCTTGCACTTTAAACACTTGAACAGTACCACTTCTTACAGAAACACACTTCTGTAGGAGCGGGGGACCTGGAGCAGAGCCAAGGAGCTGGAACTGGGAGACAGGATTGCACAAGGAAGGCAGAGGGAGAAGGTCTGTATCTGCCAGACAAGGACTGGCTGTCACAGAATAGAGCCAAAGGCTCTCAAAGTCACCAGACTTTCCCCTCCCAAGCTCTTGCTGATATGAGACATTCAATTTATATATTTTTATTTATTTATCTTTTTATGCCATGTTTTCAAGATACTTCAAGCAGATCCTTAGCACCCCAGAGGCTGAGGTGCCAGGAAGGGGCTGTTGAGCCCATGACAGACAAAGTCACTGGCACTGCTGGTTAAGGTGAGCAGCACCTTGTCTGTGTGAGCACTTATTTCCCTGTAAATCCCTAAATGCCACTAAAGAAGACTGGTCTTATGACTCCAAGGGCAAATCCTCAGAGTTAAAAGATCCTGCACACCTCTATAGCTTTTTTACACTTTATCCTCCTCTCAAACCAAAGAGCTTCTGTGTTGGGTCTTCCTTATCTTGCAGGACTGAAAGCACAGCTTCCCTTCTGTGCATGAACCCATCCCTGGAGGAATTCTGCCCCACTCCCTTCCTTGGGAACCCCTCACTGTGTTCCCTCCTCAGGAGTTACAGGCACCCCATCATTCTAGTCCCCAAAGGACTTGATTCCCTGCTCATCCTCCAAGGGGCTCAGGAAAGCTGTGTTCATTCCCTGCTGTGCACTGGGGAAGCACAACCCTGTTTCCTGCAGGGCTGGGGTGGGGCCATGGCACAAGGGGGGACACCTGGATCACTGAGCTCAGCTCCCTGTGTACACAGCAATGTGGGTTTTCTTCAGGAGAGACCCCAGAGCTTCTTCACTACACACCCTGTGGCACTAAGGGCAATGAAAAAGTCTTCTGGACCTTACTGCAGCTTTTATAAGTGCAGGTAGAAAAAAAGAAAAATAAGAAAGGAAAAAACATGTACTTTACTCCAGTACCCAAAGGGGGCTTTCAAGAGAGCTGGAGAGGGACTTGGGACAAGAGCATGGATGGACAGAACAAGGGGAATGACTTAACATTGACAGAGGGCAGGATTAGATGGGATATTGGGAAGGAATTCTTCCCTGTGAGGGTGGGGAGGCCCTGGCACAGGTTGCCCAGAGAAGCTGTGGCTGCCCCTGGATCCCTGGAAGTGTCCAAGGCCAGGTTGGATGGGGCTTGGAGCAACCTGGGCTGGTGGAAGGTGTCCCTGCCCGTAGCAGGGGGTGGCACTGGATGATCTTTAAATTCCCTTCCAACCCAGAGCAGCCTGTGAGTCTGTGATTCTCATTCACTGCCAGTTCAGTGCTTTCCAGGTCCGGGTTCCTGGGAAGCCCATGTGATATCTTGGAGTCCAATCAAGAATATTTTCCTGAAGCAGTTTGCCACGATGAGCTCCACACAAGTGAATGAAGGAACTGCTCAGGCCCAGCTCCAAAAACTCTGCTCTGGATCTGCTGCTGATCCACCTATAGCCAGGCACGAACTCCTGGCAGGCAGTGGTGTCACCCAGGGTTTCAGGACATGTGAGGGAACACTGCCCTAATTCCATGGTGCTGTGCTGATTGCACAGCCTCAGCCGCTTAATAGTGGGTGTAGGGTTGGTTTTATTTCCTGTAAAGAACAGAGTGTTTGGCAAAAGAGGAGAGTGAGAGTGACAGCTGTGTACACATTTCACATGTTTCCAGTGTTATTTCTCCTCCGAGAGGAACAGAGCTGTTATTAATAATCACCTTGCCAAGTTTCTGAATTGATATTTTGAAATGAACTGGGGATATAATTTAGGAACACAAGCAAGGGGGAAAATGTGCTTTCAATTGAATTTGAAATGGGTGGAGAGTTGGTGATGCAGCAAAAGAAATGATGGTGATTCTGGAGGGCTCTAGTTGAAAGAAGGAAGCTGTAAAACAGAGGTTTTCCAGACAATCCCACAATGTGCCTGAGAATGTTGTCCAAACACTCCTAGAGCTCTGGCAGCCTTGGAGCCATGACCCCTGCCCTGGGGAGCCTGTTCAGTGCCCAACCACCCTCTGGGGGAAGAACCTTTTCTTAATATCCAGCTTAAACATACCCTGACACAGCTTCAGGCCACTCCTTCAGGTCCTGTAACAAATATTCCCTTGAACCCCCAATTTCCCCCCCAAAATCCCAGTAAAATAGTGGGAGTTTAGATGTCTTTGTTGAATTTCTTTATTTTTTGCCCAATTTAGGGTGTTTTTAGGGGATGGTGATGATGGATCAAAAGAAAATCAAGGCCAAAATGAAAGGATTTACATGTTGGCATCGTGTGAGTATCCATGAGGTTCAGTTGGGTGGGTGTAAAAGCCTTTTTTGGAGGGCTTTCCACCCCATTGTCTCCAAAAGGTTGGTCTTTGCCCAAATCCATCATCATTTGGCTGTGGAAGATGCTGGAACCTGAGAGGGTTTGGGTGGCCATGGAGATGGAGGAGGCTGAGGTGGATGAATACACTTAACAAGTGATGCTTAGGCAGCACCAGAGCTTCCAAGCCACTGTGTGGCAGGAGTAACCCTTGGAAGTGTGCATGTGGCACGTGAAGGGTGCAACGTGGGCTGTGGGGCAATAGAAGTACCAGACAACATTGTCAGTGTTCCCTCCCTTGTCATCTGTGACCTCCTACAGAAGGAAACAGTTTGAAAACCAGAGGAAAAGAGTGAAGTGTTGAGGCATTACAACTGCAGCCTCTCCAGCTGTGACTCAGAGCCCCTCTCCACTCAACTCAGAGTGATGTCTCTGAAGAAAAAATCGTGTGGGGTTCCTGCTTGCTCTCTGTAACTGCAGCACAATTAAATCTCCTTCCTGAAACAAGCAAAATCCCTGCAAAGCCTTGCAAATGTTACAGCACAGGTTTATCTTCCTGCCTGTGTCCCAGAGCAGACAGCTCAGAGTGCAGGATTGGCATTCATCTTATCACAGCCAACTCATCTCTACCAGCCTTAGACCCAGTACTACAAATATTCTGGAGTGTTTGCTGCCTGCTGATCACCAACAGGCCCTGCTTGTCACAGGACAGGCAGCAACTGGGTGACAGAAACACCCTTTTGAGGTGTGCACCACAACCACTGGCCAGCTGTGGTCACAGAAAACCTTCATGGTCATAGAGCAACTATTTAACAAACACCAAAGGCCACATGTTTAGAAATGTGGCATTTACAGCCAGCAGCCCCCCAGCCCTGGGGACCCCATGACCCCTCAGGGGCCCCCTGAGGCCCCCCAAGCCTGAGCAGACCTGTGCCTGAAAAGCACAGCACTCTGGAGCTGCCCATGGGATCTGCCCTCCTGGCCTGCACCCGTGGCTTCCAGAACACATGGATCATTTTCCAGGATGTGCTTCTCCCAGCCCAGCCTTTTGCCAGACTGGGAAGGTGCTGGCAAGGCCCTCAGCAGAGCTGCTTCCCTTCCTCAGGGCTCACCTGCCTGGGTCCAGAGCTGTCCAAATCCTGGACCCAGGACCGGGGTGCTGTGAGCAGAGAGCAGTGAGAAGCCTTGTGTGGGTTTCCAGAGGTGCCTTTAAGCTCAGGCTCCTGCCCCTGGGGCCAGTGCATGAGCCACATCAGAGCCATGGCCATCCTTCAATGTGTCCCTCTGCTTCGGACCCAGAGCTGGGATTGACTTCTTGGCTTGACCTCGGACCAAGTCCTACTGCATGAAGAGATGCTGTGCCCTCCCTTCTCAAACAGGGCATGTTTTCTCTGCAGTAGCAGATATCAACACAGAGTTTGGATGGTGATGAGAGGGCTGGAACACAATCTCCTGTGACTTGACTTGGATTAAACACAGCCCAGCCAGGCTGAGCCCTGTAAACACAGCAGCTTCCAAGGAGCTCCCAGCGGTGTATCTGCACTTCTTGTGAAATCTAAGCCTCAAAGCCCTGCGTAAAAACCTCGGTCACTTCCCAGGCTCAGCCTCAGCAGAGAACAAATTTATGCAGAGCCACGGTGGAAATTCATTTCCCTGAGTTTTGCAGTGCTGGGATTTCACGGTGTCTCCTGTTACACTTCAGAGGCAATTTTACAAGGTAGATCCTTAGAGACTTGAATTCTTAATACAAAATAGAAGTGGAATATGAAAGGTTGAAGGATATCTTCTGAGCTCTCCACAGATGGAAAGAAACTGCTTTCCCTCCTGTCATTTGTCTCTTGCAAGTAGCTAATGACATGCATTAAATACAGGGCCAGATCCCAAATGTACTTCCCCAACTGCCATGGATTTTCTTTATGGATCCACGGATGGTTTCTTCGTGCTGTGCCCCTCTTCACAGCAAACTCTGCACAAGTGTGGGAAGGACTCTGATTGCTGCATCTGATTGCAGGAGGGTGAATCATTAGCACACTTCTAAACAGTTTAAGTAGAACAGAAAACAGTCAAGCTGTAAGGCCACTGTCTGATTAATTAGAAGGGCAAGGGTAAGAATTAGGCTGCCACAAGTTTCCCATATGAATCATTTTGCAATGTGATTGCAAAGCAAAATCAAATTGGGCAAGTTATGACAAAATTATTTTTGATTGCTCGTTGGTTGTTTTGGGTGGCTTTTTTCCAATTTGGGACAAATGATTTGGTTTGTTCTTTTTAATACAATAATTTTCAGACACAATTGGAAGCAGGGGGAGAAATGGCAACTCCTCCTGGATTCCATGAGTCAGGAAGGATTCTGTGCCACTGTGGGACACTGTCACTTTCTTTGATTTTATTTAATTGCACCATAAAAACTTGGAATGAATGCAAAACATTCCTCTCTCCATCCCAGCTGCCTTTGTTTCAGTTTACTTCCCCAAAATTGCCTCTGAGTAAGTGGAAGAGAAACCTCTGCCTCCTGCAGCAAGAGGCATCAGCTCTTGCAGGTGCAGCCATGGCTGGAATCTGGTTTAGAACAAAGGAACTGGTTCCTTACTCAGTGGATATTCAGCCTTCTCTAATGGATCCGTGTGGAGCTTCCCACGTGTAACATCCCGAACACAAAGAGCTTTTGTGCACCTGGGCAGCCTCTTCAGGTGCCACACAGGCTCAGCAAGAGACTGGTTTCCACCTCTGAACCTTTTTCACCCCTTTTTCACAATTTTGGGGTCCTGGGTGACTCCCACTGAGTAGGAGAGTAAACTTTTCCCTTTGTTGCATGATGACCATGATGAGGATGAAGAACTAATTCTCATCTAGCCCAAGTTCAGACCTGAATTAAATCCCCTAACCTGACTCTTGGTGGTCACTTGTCAGACACTGTGAGGGGGGTATCATCAAGAGGGACCCTGTTTTTTAGGTTCCAAATGCAAAAAGTGGGGTGAATTCAGGCACAAGTGACATCCTTGATGTTGGAAATAAGATCTGCAGCAGGCAAACCACAGGCTTATAATTCAGCTGCTGAACTGGCTTTCCTCTTACTCCAGTGTGAGTTAAATTAAAAGGCTCTTCCTGCAAAATCACTCCCCTGTTGAATTCCTGCTGTTGGCATTACAGCTGCACTGAGAGGCCCAAGCTGCAGGTGAGAACTCTGATATTTCAGGCTCTGCACCAGCACTCTGAACTGGTTCCTGCCAGAAGCATGTGCTCACCTGGCACTGCATGGCAACAGGGGAAATCCAAAAAATTGTGTCCAGGTACTCATAGACACCAGGTGTGGAGATCCCATTTTCCAGCTTCTGCCGTAAATGAAGATATTTTTTAACATCCTGTGAAATAAAACATTTGCCAGGGAGCCCTGGTGTGAGAAAAGGAAATCACTGATATGTCTGTAATTACATTTCTGCCTTTATGAGCTACAAAATTAGCAGTGATTTCTGTAAGGGGGTAACAGAAGAAGCTTGAACAGGCAGATCCAGCATGGGAACATGTTCAAAGAGCTGCCTGGGGCTCAGCCTGTGTAATGTGTCACTGAGAGCTGGCCAGGAATGCACCAGGCACTGCAAGGTCCAGGCTCTGTCCGAGGAATCTGCAACCCAACACCGGCAAACTGGGAGCCAGGACATCCCTGAGGAGGATGTCTGCATCAGGAAGGAAGAGAAGAGCAATAAATACAGTTGTGGAAGCAAAAAGGTTGATGGAGGACACTGGATAACAGGGAGGGACTGGACAAGAGGGGGCAGGATGGAGAAGGGGCAGCCTGAAGGACATCAAGAGGGGGCAGGAGCAGTGGGAAGGAGAAGGAAAATAATCTAAACCTCAGTTTTTAATATTATTCATTGTGGATTTAAAAAATGGGTTTAAATAAATGCTCACTGTTGTCCTGCTGCTCTGGCACTGATTGTTCCTCAGGGATGTGCCATGACCACGAGCCCATCGCCCCACGCTGTGTGTGGCACACACCAGGGGAGCAGGTGAGGGCAGAGGGCTCTGCTCTGCCCCCAGCCCAGCCAGGCAGCACCTCACTGTGCTCCTGAGCCCTTCAAGGGATGGTCCAAACTTCTTCCAGACCCTGGAGCCTGATGGCACCTGGAGGGAGAAGCATCAGGCCAAAACCTCTGAATGTGCCTTTCTGGCCTCGCCCCAATGCTCCAGCAGCACCACAGTTAAACTATTACCCTCTGCTGATATCTGTCTTCAATAATTATAAAATTTCATTTTCTTTGTGCTGATGCTGTAACTGAGCTGGAAACATTCCCAGAGAGAAGAACACTGTACTCTGAAGACATTTATTTTAATTGTTTTATGAGGCTCCCATAGAAGACGATGCTGAGATGCCTAAAGAGGCATCAGTGTTAAAGTGTGGGAGCTTCTCCTGCCAGAGGCACCTCATGCTGAGTCTCTGACAGGTCCACTTTGCCTCTAATGGGCTTCTTCATGCTGCTGTATGCCCTCTGCAGCTGATGGATAGCTTGATTTTCTGCCCTTCATCTCAGGTGGCTGTTAGTCAGCTTGGCTTGGGCTTCTCTGAGCTGAGATAAGAGCAAAGTTGCTAGGATTCCAGGTGATCTCAGAGAAGGTCTCCAAGGGATAAAGCTTTCCTGATGGAGTTTCAAGATGTCAACCTGAAGCCATTTTCTAGAAGAAAATTGAAGTGAAAAGATAAAAAAAAAAAAGAGAGAGAGAGACAGTGGAAGAATAAAAAGTTAAGAGGAAAAGTTTCATATGCTCTGAAGTGAGCACTTCACTGTCAGGTCCCCTGTGAGGCTGTGGCAGGAGAGCTCCTGGGCTGTAATTGTAAATGAAATGTGGCTTTTCAGGGCAGTCTTAGGTCCAGACCAGGTGGAGAAGCCAGGCAACAAATCCCTGGGAAGCTGGATTTGCCAGTGGATAAGTTGGGTGAAGAAAGTGTGGTCCCTTTCAGTGCTCTGGGCTGTGCTGGGGAACCTCAAATGACCCCATCCCAGGCTGTGAGGGGACCCAACAGTCATCAACGAACCTTCCCCTGAGCATGACAGACCCAAGAAACCAAACCTCACATCAAGTGCTTCGGTGGCTGGTTTTAACAGTCACAGGCAGCAGCAACTTTATGAACCAGCTTTACCTCACTGAACAGTCTCTCCATAATGACAACCAGTACAAATTGAGTTCCAAAGAGTGTGTTAAAGTCATTAGCTGCAGATTGGGTGAGGAAGTTCTCCATTCCCTGGGGATTATCCATCAGGGCCCAGCACTGCACTCCAATTGCCTTTCTGAAACACGGAGGGCGTGTGTATGTAGAGAACACAGTAATTGCTTTAATTACAATGCTTTTGATTAGCAATTTTTATTCATTGTCAAGAAGGTTGCCTGCTCCTGCATTTGTGGAGAACAGTTTTTATCCCCTCCTTCTGAGGAACGTGTTTGGCATGAGCTCCTTGGCTCTCTACAGCTCCTCTCTGCAGCAGAGCATGAGGTGTTTGTGTGTGTGTGTGTGTTTGCATGAGGAGAACCATCATCATTTGGTCCTTTCTAGGCTCTGTGTGACACTCTGCATCCTCAGAGCCACAGCATGGCTGAGGTTCCAGGAGCCACCAGGCAGCTGTTCTCCTCCTGCCTCCTCTGATCTCAGATGGGCTCTTTGACTCGCTGCCCTCTCACACCTCAGCACTTGTGAGCTTTGCTCACATCATCCAGTCCCAGGGGTGAGGTGAGGTGGGCTGATCCTGCCTGGGGGCCAGGTTCCCACCAAAGCCACTCCATCCCTCTCCTCCTCAGCTGGAGAGGGGAGAGGAAATGAACTGAAAGGCTGCTGGGTTGAGATAAGGGCAGGGAGGGATCACTCAGCAATTACCATCACGGGCAGAACAGACTTGGCTCAGGGAAATGAGTTTAATTTATTACCAATCAAATCAGAGGAGGATAATGAGAAATAAAATGAAATCTTAAAACATTTCCCTGCCCTCCTACTTCTTCTCAGGCTCAACTTCACTCCTGATCTCTCCCTCCTTGCCATGCCTGGACACAGACACTGATGGATCTATTTACACTCCATGCCAGATTTAAAGCTTTTACTCTCTGCTGCCTGAAGAACTGGAGATTAAGTGTTTTAACTGGGATGTAAGATTAGAGTTTCACTGAGGAAGGGAGGAAGGCAGGCTCCAAAACAGCAGGACAGGGCTGAGGTGCTGTAAGCCAGCCCTGAAGAGAAGTGTGTGCAGCCCCATCCCATCCCTCTCCAAGAGGGAGTTGTCTTCTACTCCATCAAACCAACTTTAGACAAAGGCACGACCCACAGATCAAAAGTCTCCTGATACTGAACTTCTCTGAAATCTGGGACATCCAGTGAGACACAAAACACTCCCCTATCCTTCCTCCTGAGGAACACAACAGGAAGAGGGAGAGAGGAGCAATGGAAAGCTGTTAGAGAGCTATTTTCAGCCTTCCCCCACCAATTGAAAACCTTTACAAATTGCAAGTGGGGATTGTGCCACAAAAGCTTCCTCTGTGCCAGTCCTGTCTGACAGGAGAGCACAGGTTGAAGAGGCAGCAGACAGTGCATTTCAAAGGGCAGGAGCAGGGATGGCTTCCATTTAGGATGAATCATCCCCATACCTTATCACAGCACCCCAGGGCTGTGTCTTAAATCATCATCTTCTGACATTAGGCACTGCAGTCCCTGGCCTAGAGCTCAGAGCTTCAGCAAGAGATTTCAAGATGAAAAGCAAAGGCTTTGAAAAAGTCACACATGGGACCTACAGCAAGAAATTGGAACCAGTTCCAGACGTCCAGTGCTGCAGGCAAAGCATCTGCTCTAAAGCCATCTTTTGCCTCCAGCAGGAAAGTCCCTTACATTTGCTCCCTTATCATCATGGAAAAATCAAATCCTTGACCAGCTGCTGGGGACCAGCAGCAGAGTTTCTTAGAGAGCAAAACTTCCATGTCAGATCCTCACATGTCTCTCTTGGAGCCAAAGGCTGTTTTCCATCTGTTTTTTGCTTGAAAATTGCACAATGCTTAAGCAAGAGGGTGGGAAGATTCCTGTTCTCAGAGGGCAACCAAGTGAAATGTCAAGAGGAATATCTCTGCATGTTTAGCATTGAGTGTAAATATGCATGAAACCCCAAGGCTGAGTCCTTTCCTCTGAGAAGATGTTAATAAAACCTTACCCTTCAGCTCACAAGCCTGAAAACTGATGAATAACAGCCACATCCTGGTAAAATCTGAAAAAAATTCATAACAGACACTGAGGAACCTTCTGGGCACCTTCTGGGCACTGCCTCCTCTCATGAAAACACGAAGGGGGAAAACCAGTATTTTTTTACTAAGCCTAGGAATGTTTCCTTCCATGGTACAGCTGTGCTGCTCGTGCTCCAAGGAGTGGCAGCCTGGGATGGCTGTTCCTCCCAAGCCCAGGCTCATGGAAAGAGGGATTTCTGCAGTTGCAGCACAGTCTGAGGGCACTGGCTGCCTCCCGCAGGGGTGGTATTATCCCAGGGGTGGGCAACATGTGTGTCCTGACAGGTCAGAGCTGGGCACAGCTGACACTCACACCTGTGGTTACCAGGGGAGGCAGGAGCCTTCCTCTCCCTGCAGGAGAATGGAAGGAAATGAGGGAGCAGTGTAAGACTGTCTGGGCTGCGCACCGTGGTCGCCTCCTCTCCAACAGCACTTTGCCTGCTTTGTAGGCACTGCTCTCACTCCTGAGGATGGATGTGCTCCATGGGAGACATGGAACTGCAGGAGAGAGTCAAGAAATTTGGTGTAGGAGCCAGAGGATGGTCCTTCTCCACCAGCCATCTGAAATGTGGAGGAGGCCTTGGCTGTGGGCCTCTCTGAGGCTCTGAGCACTGTGGTGGATCTGCACTCACGTTCCCTGGAGCAAACATTCAGCAGTCACCTGGCCATGTCCTTCTTGGAAGCATCTCCACAGACAGGGATGTGAGGATTGACTACTGGGAGGCTTGTGACAGACCTCAGGCAGCCTTCACCAGGCTCTTGTGCCCTTCCCTTCCCCTTCCCTTTCCTCTTCCCCTTCCCCTTCCCCTTCTCCTTCCCTTTTCCCTTCCCCAGGCCATGTGGTTCTGACAAACACCAGCTGATTATTCTGATTTATTCTGCAGATCCACCTCTGGTGTGTTGCAGCACATCACAGCAGCACATCAGGATTTATGGGTTTATGGCTCCTCGCTTTTCCAGGCTTCAAACCACAGCAGATCCCTTTTCTCTCCCAGTGTGTGTCCCCAGAAGTGTGTCCAGGGCCCAGGTGCCAGCAGGGTCTCACTGCAGGTGGGTGTTTCATTCCAGAACACCCATGTTTAAATAGCACCTCTGTATTTTACCTCATCTTTGAATAAGAAGTGACCAGTTTTGTGATTCTTTTGCTCACGGAGCCTCTCAGCCGGTGAGGGGCTGACATGGACCAGTGAGTGGTCCCTCTGAATTCCTGCTGTACCCAAAGCTCCAGGGAAGCAAAGGGAATGACAGCCATGCACAGGTATTTGTTATTTTACCAAATCCCTCCAGCTCAGGTTTTTAGATACCCCTTGACAAGGCAGTGATTCTCCCCCAGCCCACAGCAACTTGGACTTTGAGCCTTTGACTCCAGGGAGAAGTGGGAAAGAGCTGGGCAGGACTTGCAGGATCCATCTTGTAATCCCCATGTCTCCATGTGTGGTGTGACCATGGGTAACCCCACCATCCCCAGGGCCCACTGGATGATGGGGTGCTGCTGGGGGGCTGCCTGTGTGCAACCAGGGGGTGGATAACAAGGGTTGGTGCTCTCCTGTTTCCGAGAAACCACTTGGCCACGCGCTGGGAGCCAAATCTTAATTCTTTTGTGCTTAGTTTCATATATTACAGCACATCTAGGAGACCCTGAGCTCTTCAGCACAGGGACATGTCTCATCTGAAATGGAATTACACCCTATGTGCAATTTTAATACAGAACAAGACCAATTATTTCTATGAATTTGGAGAAATTACTGAAAACTCCTCAATGCATGAAGCTGCAGGCCAGCTCACCTGCTGAGTTCCCGTTTTTCATGGCACAATTCACACCAGTCTTCTGTTTTTACTAAATTAATCTGGGATCCTTTGAGGGGGTTGGCTGTTGACACATTCTCCCTCCTGCAGAAATTAAACATTAGCATTTCTCCATCCCAGTGAACTCCAAAGAAACAAAGACATAAAGCACACACGCCTCCACCTGTGCTGAGCTGGTGCAAAGAGGAATGAAATGCACGGCTGGTAGGAGAGGACAGGAGTTTGTAAGGAGTTCCTGGAGCCAGAAATCCTGTTAAATTCTGTTTATCCAGCAAATACACTCAAGCAACACATCTGACCTGGAGCTTGGCTGTGCTGGAAGCAAGAGCAGCTCTCATGGATGCAGAGGGAAGCAGGTGCTCTGCAGGGATGAGGGCTGGGGAACTGCTCAGAAATAACAGCTTGACGTGAGATTGGAGGAAAGAACTCATTCCCATGGTATTTTCTGTCTCAGTTGAGGCATCTGAGAGTACTTCAGGCTTGGGCCACTGCACTGCCATGCAGACATTTGGGGCTTTCCTCTAAAAACAGGAGGGAAGCTGTTCCCTGTTGGGGTGGGGAGTGACTCTTGGGGAATTGCACAGGTTGTGGTAAGTGAAGCTCCCACCCTGGGCTCAGGTCTCACACGGCCCTGTGCTGAGCACAGCCCTTCTGGGGGGGACTGTCTGTGCCCCAGCTCCTGCTGGCAGGAGCAGAGGGATTGGGCAGGGCTCAGGTCAGGGCTGGGGTCCAGCTCAGATCCAGGCTCAGGACAGGGCTCAGGACAGGGGGTTGTGCTGGCCAAGGGATGCTCTGGCTCCCAACCCCTCGGACTCTGCAGGTCCTGTGCTGGTTGTGACTCACCAGCTGCCTTGGCTGGGCCCCTCTCTGATTCCCTACAGGGAAATGAGTCAGGGTAATGAAAGAGGGAGAAAAAAGAAGTAATAAGTGAGTAAAGGTACTTCTCTGAAACTCTCTGGGGCCTGGAAGGGAGCAGTTTAACAAACACCCCTGGGACTCAGCCCCTGCTCCCTTCCTGCCCCCAGAGGGCAGGACACAAGTCCTGGGGTGGTTGGCAGGCACGAGGCAGCCCTGGCCAGCCTGTGCCAGGAGAAAGTGGAAAACTACAGAACAGTCTGAAGAGCTTTCTATAGCCCCAAGGAGGCCAACGAGGCAATCTTTAAAGCCGTGTTACTATAGCAGCCCTGATGGTAATTTACCAGAACATCTCCTTTTCTCTTCTTCACACCCTTTTCACAACAAAAAAAATGAGATTAGGCTCATCTTCCCCAATTTTCTCGCCGTGTTCCCACACAGCCCTGGGCTAACAGCTTTCCAGAAAAAGCCCCACAACACCACTAGAGCCCAGGGCCCCCATTGTTCTCCCCAGGCACTGGGAGGAAAACAGGCTGTACCAGGAGCATCCTGTGGGGACACAGCAGGGGACACGTGGCACCTGCACCATGGGCTCCCACTGCAGTGCCTCTGCTGTGCCAGGCACAGCTTGGGCAGCAGCTCCTGCATCAGTGGGAGAGAAGTTCTGCTGGAGGCGTGGGCAGGAAACTCTCATCTGCCTCAAGTGTCACTCTGTTTTTGTCCATGATGATCTATTAAAGTTCCATGGAAGTGTCCAAGGCCAGGNGAGAGAAGTTCTGCTGGAGCTGTGGGCAGGAAACACTCGTCTGCCTCAAGTGTCACTAACTTCTGGGAGCAAAACCACAGGCCAGTGCTGGATTGCCACACTCTGGTTTTGCCCATGATGATCTGTTGAAGTTCCATGGAAGTGCCCAAGGTCAGGTTGGACAGGGCTTGGAGCAACCTGGGCTGGTGGAATGTGTCCCTGCCCATGGCAGGGGGTGGCACAAGATGAGCTTTAATGTCCCTTCCAACCCAAACCAGGCTGTGGTCCTGTGAGTCTATGATAAAATGTTCTTCCTTGGAGAGAAAAATAAGGTTGGAGATAATGGTCGTACCTGAGAGGCTTGGGGACAGCAGAGGGTGGGTTTTGGGGTCTGGTTTCACCTGAGGATGCTCAGAATATTTAGGGCCTGTTAGAAAGCTGGTGCTGAGTGCCCCATTCCCTGTTGCTGCCCAGGCTGAAGGACACCCCGTGCCAGCTCCCACCTGCCTGGTGCCACGTGGGGCAGTGCTGGAGGGGCAAAAAGGGGGTCGAGGTCTTTTGGGACCCCCAGCCAGAGCAGTGATGCTGCAGCCCCCTTGTGTGCCCACCATTCCAGCGGTAAGGCTCTTTGTTGTGGCACAGCATTGGAATTTTTATGCTGATAGAGTTGTGAGTGAGGAGCAGAAGCCCCGAGTAAGTCTCCATTGAGGACAGTCTGTGCAGGAGATCTGATGCTGGTCCCACCACTGCACCATCCTCCTTCCTCACCTGTACTCCCAGCCTGGACCTGGAGACCACCCAGACACAGCCCTTTACTCTCTGCTTCTCTCCAGTCCCTTCCCACGTGGCAGTGGCTCCAGAGCCTGCTGGAGATCTCACTGTTCCTTTACTCTGCACCAGAGGGGAGATGGGAGTCCTCCCTTCTCTGTTGGTGTTGCCTGAGGAAGAAAGACTGCTCCCACTGTGCTTCCTGCACAAATCAATCTAATTACTGCTCCACTGGCAGCTAATGAGCTTAGAGCTTTCATGGGCAGTGCCTCCTTCCCTCCCTGTGGGAGAGCGACTTCAGTCAGGACTGTCCTTAGCTGCAGAGCTTTGATGGTGGTGGAGGAACAGGAGGAATGATCCTTGGGGAACAGCAGAGCATGGCTGGTGCTGCTGAGGCTGCTGAACACAGACCTGGGCAGGGCTCTCAGTGTGCTTGAAAGCCCTGCCCTGGGAGCAAGGATGGGTCCTGGTGTGAGGGCAGCAGGGGCTCAGTGCTGCAGGAACCTCCTTGCTCCCAACCCGGTGTCCTGCAGCACCACGTGGACATGCAGACACATTCTCAGGCTCAACATCACAAACCCCCACGCTGCTGCCAGGGTTGGCAGCACATTTGTGTGGCTGTACAGGCTGCTGGGAGGTGAAACCCCTGTGATGGGGGAGGCACCAGCAAGTGCTGCCCATGGTGACACCTCTAGGTGCCTGTGAGTGCTGGCTGCCCCCACACAGCTCTCCTGGGGAACCACAGCCCATTCCCATCACCAAACTGAGTCACAGAGCCATGGAATCATGGAATGATTTTTGTTGGAAGGGACCTTAAAGCTCATCCTGTTCCACTCCCTCCATGGGCAGGGACACCTTCCACTAGATCAGATGAAAGTCCCGTCCAACCTGGCCTTGAGCAGGGGTGGGGCAGCCACAGCTTCTCTGGGCAACCTGTGCCAGGGTCTCATGACCCTCAAAACAATCAGCTCCTCCTGGTGCTTGTCCTCCCAGTGCCACATGTGCCCGTGTGTCACCCCAGGGTGAGCCAGGGGAGCTGAGGTCCCTGGCAGTGCCATCACAGACGGGCAGCACAGGCTGGCGCAGGGCTTGGGGTCCCACCTGCCATTGTGTTCCCCTTCCAGAGCAGCATCTCCACCCAGAGCCCTGCCAGCACCCGGAGCTGCTGTGGCTGCAGTGCTGGAGTGAGCAGGATCCTGGGCTGCAGGACTGGCTCACACGTGTGCACGTTCCGTGCAGTGCAGAGGCACTAATGGCATTTCCTTAAACTGTGATTGGCTTCCCAATTTCAAAAAAGCTGTCTGGCAGGCTGGGCCCCCTTCCAAGCTTTCCTGGAAATGCAAAGATGTCAAGGAGGTGCTGCTGGCAGAGGTGCTGAGCCAAGCCCGAGCCAGTTGCTCAGTGCAGCGGTGGCTGGTGCTGCCAGGCCAGGACTGTGCCTTCCTAAAATGCAGTCAAACCCACAGGGCCAGCTCACTCACAGGCCTAGGGCTGAGGAACTCGTGGCTGAATTCCAGCTTGGCTGGCTCGTCCCACACAACCCAGCTTATTTTGAATCCAACCCCAAGTTTATCCTTCCCTTCTGGGCCCGAGCTGTTGTGCAATATTAATTAGCACGTGCTGCCACGCTCCTCCCACGCTCACAGATGTATTTTGGGGCTGAGCGAGGTGACTGCTGTACACAGAGGGATGGTAAGTGCTTGGGCACCTTGGACATGAAAGGATGAGGGCAGGAGTGCTCACAGAGGGTTGGTGAGGAAAGGAGAATGCGAAGACTTCAAGTGAGAGCTCCAGCCGTGTCTGTCCGCAGGCTACTCTGCAGATTATTCATTGCCTTTATTAACTCTGTGTTAAATTACCCTATTGCTTTAATTTTTCTAGAGGTTTATTGCTTCATTTTGTCTGGCTTATCTTTATAATGACATCTTGTGAAAGTAAAGCTTTCCAGGAGAGACTCTGACCAAAGAGCATCCATGTATTCCCAGCACAGGCACGGGGCAGTGCTGGAGGACAAGGTCCCCCCTACACTAACCCAGGGTCTGGGCAGTGTGGCAGAGCTGCCTCTGTTAGGCACCTGATTCAGGTGAAAGCACATCTTTCCCCTCTCCTTACAGACACACTGCCTTCAGGGCATTCTGGCTTCACCAGCCCTGGCAGGGCAAATAGATCTTTTATCAAGTTCTCAAGTCAAAAAGATCCCATTTATTCCATGGCAAGGTGCTGGCTCTGAAGCTGAGGGACCTTGGGGGGCCACATCTCCTCCAACTTCTTCTGCCCTGCCAGGAAGGGGCAGTGAATTGCAACTGGGAAGATGAACCAGGGAAAGGGATCCTTCATGTGGGTGAGAGCTCAAGCCTTTGGGGTTTGAGAGGGGAACAGATGCCAGTTTACATTTCTACATGGATGTAGAATCATACAGTCATGGAATCACAGATTAGTTTGGGTTGGAATGGACCTTAAAGCTCATCTCGTTCCACCCCCTGCAATGGGCAGGGACACCCTCCACCAGCCCAGGTGGCTCCAAGCTCCATCCAGCCTGGCCTTGGACACTTCCAGGGATGGGGCAGCCACAGCTTCTCTGGGCAACCTGTGCCAGGGCCTCCCCACCCTCTCAGGGAGGAATTCCCTCCCCGTATCCAATCTAAACCTACTCTCTTTCACCTTAAAGCTGTTGATGCATTGAATGTCGTGAGCAACCACCTTTGCCAGGGAAGATCTGCCTGGCATCCTGCTGGCACAGGGAGGGCAGAGGAGCTGCAAGGCTGGTGCCAGAGCCTGGCAGAGGGTGCTGGAGCAGTGAGGGTGCCTGTGAGGGGGGCACAGCAGTGCCAGCAGAGCTGGCTGGGGCACAGGGCAGCTGTGCCAGGACACCCCGTTACGGATGAGCTGGGCTGTGCTGGTGACTCACAGTCACTGTCTGTACCTGGCAGTGACTCAGCTCTCCACTGTGACATGAAGCTGTAATGAAATCCCAGCTCATTTGGGAGAGGGTGTTTTTGCCCTCGTTGCCACCCCCCCGCAGGGTTGGGGCCATCACTCACCCACCATCACAACGAGGCCACAGACACAGTTAAAGGCTTGTGGGGACCTTTCTGTCAGCTGGCCAAGGCTGAAAGGCCAAAGATTAGAGCCAGACATGGTTAAAATGCCATTAAATGAGAACAAGTCCAGACCCTGCTGAGCCTGGGATCATATTGTGCCACGCAGGGGGGAGAGGAAGCCCCAGCCCCCTCTCCACAGCTCGAATCTGCTGCTGGGTCTGCTCTGCTCTGGCTGAGGAACAGCCAAAACCTGCCTGGCTGGAGACACACTGCTGGAATATCCTTGAGGTTTTGAAGTGGAGGACTTGCTGCTGCCTTTGCTGAGCCTCCCAAAAGGGCTCCTGTGGCCTCTTCCAACTCTTTTCCTGGAAATCCTGACTCTAAAGGTTGGAATTTATGCTGTGGGCTTTGGCTTTCTCCTTCCATCTCCCCAGATTCCCCTCCTGAGCCACTCTTCAGCCACTTCAAGGACACACTGGTGGGTCCTCTGAGCTTTACCCCCCAGGTGCCTCATTCCTCTGCTCTCCTGTGTGGTTGCTACATCCCAGTGGGACTGCACTGACCAGTCCCACCAGTCAGTGCAGCCCTCTGGGAGGGGAAGGACACAGGGACAGCAGGGCTGGGATGTGCTGTTGCTGTAGGGTTTCCAGTTATTTGTGTTTGCTCACCCAATGTACCTCAAAGTTTTTAGTCAAACTGAAAATTTTGATGTAAAGGTTTGGGAGCCTTGAGCACCTTTTAATGCTGGAAGTCAACACTTGGAGTGGGGAAGAATAGACTTTGCAGGATTTGCTGTCCCTTTATCCCAGCAGGATCTGAGCATCAATCCTTGGAGGAACTGTCAACTAACCCACTTCAGGCTCGATCCAGGGATTCACTTAAGAACGTGTAAAACTCCTCACTTCAGATCCATTCTTAGCTCTGGCAAAACATCCCAGCATATGGTCTTGAACACAGGCTTAAAATAAATCCTACAGGAACGTTTCACCAGGCTGGGGAACTGCCATGAGACACTGTTCCACAAACTCAGCCTTTGTTGGGCACTTTTGAAGCCCAACCAAAGCAGATATTACAAACAGAAGCTAATCAAGAGTAAAACTACAGGGCATGAACTGGAGCCACTGTACAGGTGAGGTGAGTTTTGCTGGGTGCTGGTGTGTCCTGTGCTTTTTTCCCTCAAAAGTGGCTGCTGGGTGCCTTGGGAAGAGTCATTGTAACAATTTAGTGTAATAAAAACCCAGGGAAAATATTTCAATTGGTGAATGCCCTGTGGGAAATCAAATCCCTGAGCCAGGCCTGTGGGATTTCTGCCAGGCAGCTCTTCAGGAAAACATCCTCAGGATGAAGGACTCTGAATGAAGCCATGATTTTGCTGTGAGCAGAAGGAAATGATAAAGTCCTGAAAATGCCATAGGATCATGGAATCATTAAGGTTGGAAAGGACCTCCAGGATCACTGACTCTGGACTAACACTGACTGGACCAACCCCTGTTCCCAGGTGCCACATCCACATGGCTTTTAAATCCCTCCAGGGATGGGGACTCCACCTCTGCCCTTTCCAGGAGGAAATTTTCCCGAATGTCCAACCTGAGCCTCCCCTGGCACAGCCTGAGGCCGTTCCCTCTCATCCTGTCCCTTGTTCCCTGGGAGCAGAGCCCGACCACCCCCCAGCTCCCCCCTCCTGTCAGGGAGTTGCAGAGCCAGAAGGTCCCCCCTGAGCCTCCTTTTCTCCAGGCTGAGCCCCCCCAGCTCCCTCAGCTGCTCCTGCTGCTCCAGCCCCTTCCCAGCTCTGTCCCCATCTCTAGTGCACAAAGCTGAGTGGTTTTGCTGACAGGGAGCTGGGTTTTGGGAGCAGTGAGGGTACAGGGATGCTCAGGGCTGGTGTAGGACTGTGGAGCATCACCCCTGTGTGGCTGGAACAGCAGCTGCTGGGAGATGCCTCCAAAAACCTCTGTGACATCTCAGCAGAGAAGAACAAACTCACTCACAGGCACCATGGTTTAGAGTCTTTAAGTGGAATGCTGGAAGGTGGAGACTCAGAAAACTCTGAACTGTGATACAAGGAGTACTTTTAAAGAAGCACTTGTAAAGTGTTTTTAAAAAAGTGTCACTGCCTTGATCTTACTCAGACACCCGGTGAGGGCTGTGGTGAGAACTCTCCAGCCCTGTGAGCAAATGCCACTTCAGTTTTGATAAAACCATATTGTCACCTTCTTATTCCAGCTATTATTATTTTTCCTGACTCCCTGGTTATTACCTGCTCTCCAAAGCCTGAAAACAGCCTGTGTTTTCCACCCTCTGCTGTGCTGCCTCCTGCTAAAACAGCTTTCACTGTTCTTTCTCCTTCTGCTCTCCAGGAGGATCTCACTGCTTCCTTCACAGTCCTACTGTGTGGCACCTTTTCCAGAGGGATGCAAACCTATTCCTGGCTGACAGGTGCTGCAGAGTTCCCCAAAACACCCTCATTGCTCACATAATCCTCCAATGTAACTGTTTCCAAGTTGGCTACCATTAAATAGCTCTGGGTTTGCTTGGATTTTTAACAAATTCAGAGCGTGCTTGATCCTGTGTGATGACTTAGTGGAGATGGGGCACATTCTTGACCTAATGTGTTGTAGAATCACTGAATATGCTGAGCTGGAAGGGACCCATAAGGATCATGGAGTCCAACCCCTGGCCCTGCACAGACACCCCAGAAATCCCACCCTGTCCCTGAGAGCATTGTCCAAACCCTCCTGGAGCTCTGGCAGCCTTGGGGCTGTGCCCACTGCCCTGGGGAGCCTGGTCAGTGCCAACCACCCTCTGGGGGAAGAACCTTTCCCTGAGATCCAACCTGACCCTGCCCTGACACAGCTCCAGGGGTTCCCTGGGTGCTGTCCCTGCTCACAGAGATGGGAGCTGCCCCTCATGATGAAGACACAGGCCCTGATGATTTTCATCTCACTCTCCCTTCTCCAGGCTTCTCCAGGCTGAATGTACTTTGTATTTTAAATATGAAAGTGAGATTTCACCCCATATTCATAGTTGGGAGTGCAGGAACAGCCTCCAGAAGCATGACAGGATGGAGAGGCAGTGTGGCCCCTGCACCTCCAATGGAACCTGAGCAAATGAGATCTCCCCACAAGCCTTGGTCTGGCTAACATCACATCTCTAAGTAATAATTACTTCTTTTTGCTAGCTTTAATATAATTGCTTTAAGATAGTGCACTATTCTGTCCTATACTAAACTACTATTAAGTTTTAACTTTCATACTGTGTAGTAAATAATTCTGATTAAGATCTTTCATCTGTTTATTCATCTGATCATTTCTAGTAATAAATGATTTGTTTTATATAAATGTTCTCAGTTTGCCATCATTAAAACCTGAGTGACAAAGGGGTTCAATCACACCTCTGCAATTCCTCAAATTAAAACCATTGACAAAATCCAAGGCTGAGATTGGATCCAGCTGCACCCAGGCTCCTCTGGAGAAGGATTTTGGAAAGCAAAAGTGTCCTTTCTGCACCGTGTGACTCAACAGCAGAGCTTCTTTAATAAAGTCTGTCTAAAAGCCTCGACTCCCACCACTCCTGTGGCAGCAGGGCCATGGCCTGGCAGAAGGAGCCACCTGTCCCTGGCAGGTCCTGGCACGGGGTGTGGCACCAGTGGCTCCGGCCCATCTGCTCCTCACGGGGTGGGGGGACAGCAGGTGGGATGGCAGCAGGGGCTGGATGTCTGTGCTGAATGATGGAGGGGTTTGCCCCAGTGGGCTCTGGCTGGGCACGGTGCCACTGTGTCCCTGGCAGGTGCCGAGCACGGTGAGTCCTCTGCCATCCTCCCTTCCTGGCTGATGGCCATCCTGGCTCAGGCTTCTTCAACTCCTTCAGCCTTGGGGCTGTGCCCACTGCCCTGGGGAGCCTGGGCAGTGCCAACCACCCTCTGGGAGAAGAACCTTTCCCTGAGATCCAACCTGACCCTGCCCTGGCACAGCTCCAGCCCTTCCCTGGGTGCTGTCCCTGGTCCCCCCAGAGCAGAGCTCAGTCCTGCTCCTCCTCTGCCCCTGCCCAGGGAGTTGTGACTGCACTGAGGTCTCCCCTCAGTCTCCTCCAGCTGAACACCCCAAGTGCCCTCAGTGTCCTCACACGGCTTCCCCTCAGGGCCCTTCACTGTCTTTGTGTTCCTCACTCTCCAATGGCTTCATGTCTTTCATCTTCCCTGGGCTGCAGTGCCCCAAACTGCCCCAGTGTGGCAGGTGAAGCCATCCCAGGGCAGAGCAGAGCAGGACAATCCCCTCCCTCAGCACAGGCACAGACACACTGACATCCACACCTGAGGGACAGGCACATGGTGTCCTGCTGAACACAACCCCTCAGAACCTCTACAGGCACCAGCTGCTCCACCCACGGAGAGCTGAGCTCTCTTTTCAGCCTGGTGGTAAAACCCACATTATCTCCAACCCCCACCTGGGGCAGCTGCCATCCGGTGTCACCGGAGGTTTGAGGTGTGGGCAGAACACACCACATGGTGCCACGATGCTTTGCAAGAAGCTGTTCACTTGGGATGTGTCTGACATCCTGCTGCTCTGACAAACAGAGCGAATAAACTCTGGGCTGATGCAGGGGATACCTGGAACAGGAAGCACAGCTGGCCTTTGCCAGGGCTCTGGAGCAGCCTCTGAACTGAGACTGTACGTGGTGACACAGGGAGGAGCTGCCATTCCTCAGCATAGCTCTGGGGAGGGATTAGAACTGCTTGAGAAACTTCAGGGGGAACATCTGGGAACCTGGGGATAGTTTTGAGTCACAGCATTTGGAACCAGAACCAGGAGAGCAGAGGGATGCAGGCCCATAGATTCATGAAATTATTTGGGTTGGGACATTAAAGATCATCCCATCCTACCCCCTGCCACAGGCAGGGACATCTTCCACTAGCCCAGGTTGCTCCAAGCCCCGTCCAACCTGGCCTTGAACACTTCCAGGGATCCAGGGGCAGCCACAGCTTCTCTGGGCAACCTGTGCCAAAAGCCTGTTCCCAAAGCCCACTCTGTGCCTGACATTCCACTCCCTGTCCCTGCCCTGGGGAAACAGAATTTTCCATGCACAGCTAGGGGAAAAAACTGTTAAAATTTCCATTTGTGTCCCTACAGAAAAAATAACTCTCAGAGGAGTAAATAAATTAGTTGATTAGCCACGAATTCAGCCCAGCTGTCTCAGAGTTACTCATTATTTTGCTGGCAGCTTCGGAGTGGAGCCAAGTAGCCAGATTTGGCCATTCCTGCACCTCCCTGGGCACATGAACTTGTTTTTGAAGGGCAGGGAATGGTGATTTCTGGTAGGGATGGGTGTCCCAGTCTGTGCCACAGTCTCTGCTCCTGGCTGGGCTAAGAAGACCAGCACTGGTGCTGAGAGCTGTGCAGGACCACGGTGTGCCTGGACCTCTGCTTCTGGCTGGGGGAGCCCTGCCAGTCATGCCTGGGAGTTTCCAGGCCCAGCTGATACCTGGAGAAGCAGCAAAAATAAACGTGTTTTTAAGTCTGTACAGGCTTGTGTAGGTGGGTAGAACATGTGGTTTTTTTCGGGGGGGGCAGGTGCAGCTCAGACACGCAGTTGTACAGGAGCTGGATCCTCCAGCTCGCCGGGAAAGGGGACACAGCACATCCCCGGCTGGTGGCACGTGTGGGGACCTCAGGGACACACCCCAGCCCAAAATCCTGTCCCCTTGGACTGGTCCTTCCCTGCCACACCAGCCATGGCAGTGGGAGAGTGGAGTGGGCAGAGCAGAGAATGTCCCCCATCACAGGGCAGGCACCTTCCCTTCTGGGTTCAGGCGTCACCCCAGGGTGAGGTTGTGGCTCTGCTTCTCCATTAGATATGTTGAGATCCTCCAGCAGCCGGGAAAAATGGTCCCTCTCTGGCTGTCCCTCTGTCACTGCTCCTCTGAAGGGCTGAAGGCATCAGGTTCCTCAGAAGGGAGTGGGAATAGGAGTCCCCATGGCCCTGATGAGGACTGGAGATGGGGTGCGTACCCCTGGAGCTCTGGTGGGAGCTCCACCTCCCAAACCCAGGCAGTGGGAGCAGACTCACGTGTCAGCCAAGATAAGAAACAAATGTCAGGCTTATTTTAGGGATGCATATTTTTATTTTTATGTTTCCCTTTTGTAACTGTTCCCAATCTGGCAGCAATGATTTTTAACCCTTCCCTTTGATGCCACAAAACCTGTGCTTTTCCCTGGAAGCCTGTTCAGCGTTGAAAGGGGATTTGGGTTGATCTGGCAGAAACAGGGCACAGAACTGTCACAGCAGCTGAATACATGGATGGGGGTGAGTTGTTGTGTGCAGAGAGTCTTGGGGAGGCACTGAGGGCAAGCTGAGGGTCAGTAAGATAGGGAATATAATGGAAGAGCACTGCCTGATGAGGGGTGTTGGTGCAATGCAAGGGGCAGGTGACTTTGGGCAGCAGGTGCCTTGGCACAGCCTTTGAGCCATCTTTCCTCCCTGCATAACTCCTGCCAGTGGCACAGAGGTGTCTGGCAGGGGCAGGTCTCCAGGGAGCAGTGCTGTGCAGGGTGGCACTGCCTGGCCAGGCTGCAGCTCCAGCGCTGTGAGGGGGGGAAGCAAAGCAGATGAAAACTGGTGTTTGAGTGAGCTTGACAGGTTTATTAATTTTTCTGTTCCCCTAGGAAGGGTGAAAAGTGTCTCTTAGCCCCAGATTGTGGTAAGACAGCCACAGCACTGCCTTCCCAGGGTGCTTTCCTGCTCCTGGAGATGGGCAGATCCAACTGTGCACTGTCAGCTCCTGTGCTGACACCTCAGCCAGGGTGGGAACACGGCATCCGAGCGACCCACCTTCCCCAAAGTCGTGATGAGCAAGGTGAGAGCAGTGGGATCTGCAGGCAACCACAGAACTGCTTGCTGAAACATTACAGCAAGAATGTAATTAAAAGTATTAATGATTAAAATGAGCTGGCATTTGAACCCTCGATACATGAGTGCATCACTGAGCATCCCCCATGCACTGCTGAGCCCCCCCAGCAGGAAACCCTGGTTTGCTGACCCTGAGAGAGGCTGAAACCAAAAACTACAGATATTTAAACACCCTAAAACAATGACCAGGCTTACAAACAACCCGGGCTCAGAGCCTGCTAAACTTATCACCTGCCACAGAGCAGGGCTCTGTGACATTGTCTCATCTCCTAATTGCTCGTGGAATTAAAACTTTGATCAGAGCTCAGGCAGAAAGTGTCTCCAAACCTTCCAAACTCTGCGGGTGTTTGAGCCTGGATTTGCAGGACTGGGACTCCAAGCCCTGGTATCCCAATATCCCACTATGCTGGGAATGGTGGCTCTGGGCCATGCACACTGTGACAAGCAGCAGCTCCCGGGGCTGCAGGGCACGAGTTAATGATGGAGGCAGAGCCGTCGGGATGAGAGCTGTGGGCAGGGAGGTGGCACGGGGCCTGGCACAGTCGGCTGTGTCCCGGCCCCCGGCTCCCCGGGCACTCGGCACAAGCTCGGCTTTGCTCCCTGTGCCCCACTCGTGGCTTTTGGCTTTATTCGCTGTCTGTGCTGTGCATGGAAAGCCTCCAGCTGCCGCGGGCCGGGAGCGTGGCTGCTCTGTAGCTCTTGGCAGCGCTGCCCGTGAGCAGGAGCCCGGAGAGGGGCTGGTTTTGGGAGGCCCCTCTGTGTGTGGGGCCGGTCGGGGCAGGGCAGCAGCAGCCTCCGTGTCGGGGCATCCGGAGAGCGATCCTCCTGCACGTCTCACGCTTCTCTTTTAGGGTAATGAGCTCAAAACTAAATTCAAAAATGGGAATACGCCCTTCTTTTCAAAAAAAAAAAAGGGAAAAAAGAGGCAAAAATGTATTTGCTCCTTTTTGCTGCACCTCCAGCTCCTTCTCCCCAACAGAATCGCTCTCAGACTCCCACCTAAGCCGGGGGACGTTGCTGCGAGCTCACAGCACGATCCCCTTCGCCCTGGGCATCCCTGCAGAGGGGACATGTCCCCGGGGCCGCCAGCGGGCCGGCTCACCCGCACGGGGATGGGCAGAGCCCGAGTCCCTGCTCTACTTGGCGCCGCCAGCAACACCCCCCCAAGAGCCGCTGTCCCCTCCAGCCAGAGCCCCTCTGCTCCCCGCGTCCCCCCGCCGGTGCCAAGGTCCGCTGTCCCCCGCTCCCGCCCTCCCTTGTCCCCCGCGCTGTCCCGGGGGCTCCGTGCCCAGCGCCGTTCGCTGCCTCCCGCAGCTCTCCGGGTGCTCCCCGCACCCAGCGAGTTTTTTTCAAAACTCCTTCTGTCCTGCGCCACAGGGAAAAACCACCAGAGGACAGAAGTGACGCGGGGCTCCTCCGACACCGGGCGGGGGGCGCGGGGCCGCCTCGGTTCCCCGGCACGGAGCAGCGCCGGGGGCTCGCTGCGGCTGCAGGGACAGGCAGCAGGTGCCTGTGTGGCGACTCGCTCCTTGGCCACTCTCCGGGCTCTTTGGCCACTCTCCGGGCTCTTTCCATGCCGGTCCCGGGCAGGCGAGGCCGGGCTGCCCCTACCCCGTGCCGGGAGCGGGGATGGCCGGGCGCTGGCGCGGGTGGCTCGGCGGGGTGGAGAATGACGGCAAGCTGACCTCGGGCAGGGTCCGGACCTCCTCGGGTGCGACAAAGCCGGTGCTGTCACCCCTCTGCTCGCGGAGGGGGGTGTATAAGCAGGGGGCTCCGGGTGGAGCTGAGCCTCTGCCCCCAGCCCGGGTCATAGGGCTCCCTGCTCCAGGGCCACCGGCTCCTGCCGCTGCCGCTTGCGCTGCCGCTTGGCTCGCCAGCACACGTAGGCGGCCACCAGCAGGCCCACCCCGAAGATCAAGGTGGCCACCGAGACCACCTTAGCGATGTCCATCTGTGGGCCATTGATGGTGAAGGTGATGCACGTCGCTGCGACGCCGATGACCACGGAGACGATGCCGAAGGGGAAGATGCAGCGGTACCAGGACTTCTCGGTCCCGCCCGTGGCCAGGGCCAGTTTGTTGAGTGTGGCAGTGGAGTCGGTGGCCGTGGCCAGCGGCAGCCCTGGCTTTCCTCCCTGCAGGCAAGTGAGTGAGTTGGACTTGCAGCCCATCATGTTGACGAGAAAACCCAGGACGGAGCAGCACAACGAGCGCGGGGGATGGATGCGGGTCGCTGTCCCACCACGAGCCGCTGCCGTGCCGGTGACGGAGGGAAGATTCCGGATCCTACATGGTCATTTTGTCCGGGGTGCAGACGGGTCGGGGTCTTGCCTGCTGCTGCTCTCACTCCCAGCTTTGGCTCCCGGCTCCTTTGCTGCCAGACTGAGCGAGCACTGGAGGAGGACTGGAGCAAGGATTGGCGGTGGCAGCGGTGATCTCATGCCGGTGGGAGGACCAGCTCTGCCTGGCTGCCTATTAACTGTTTCGGGCTGTGAGCAGGCAGCTCCCTGCAGCCCAGCCAGGATCACTCCCGAGATGTGTTTTTCCAATCTGCATCGCCAGGCAGCGCTGGGGCAGGGACGGGGGCCCATGGCATGTGAAATCCCGAGGGAACGGGCAGCGGGACTTCCAGACACTCCCCAGAGCCCCTTTGGCTCCTCGGTGTGCAGTGCCAATGCCATCACCTCCTTCCAAGTTGCTTTTTCCCCCTGTGCCAGCTTTGTCCCCTGGCACAGGGCTTGGGGACCCTCACTGGGAGCTCGTGGTGGGGCACTTGGAGGTGACACTGGGGGGGACAGAGGGTGACCAGTCAGGGGACCTGGAAGGAAAGGGGCTGGAGCTGAGGTGCAGGGGGATTTGGGGTTTGAGATGTTGCTGTCCAGGCAGGGCAGCAGCAGGGTAAGAGCCAGGAAGGCAGGATGCTGAGAGGCAGCCGGGAGCTGGAGGAGATCAGCGAAGCTGCAGGAAGGACAGGTCACCTGGGAAGGAGAGCTGGTGCCTGTCACAGGGCCAGGAACAGGCCCTGGGAACTGGCACCGTACCCACCAGGGCCCCCTGGCACTGTTTCCTTTCCCTGCAGTGCCCAGATCCTGACTATCAGGATTAAATGTTTTTAAACAGCAATGTTGAGCACAGGTAGGTGATGTTGGCTCTGCACTGCTCTGGCACTGAATCACACACTGGCAGCACATGGCAGAGCCCAGAGATGCCACCCGGGGCTCCTGGGCAGGGAGAAGGAGGAGGAGGAAGGGATGGAGACACAAACAGCCTGGACGAGGTTGAGCACAAAACCCTCCTGCCAGCTCTGACCATCAGGAAAGACTTATTTTTGTGGGCAAAACCTTTTTGTGCCACCTTTACCATGAGTGCATCAAGGAGGCACCAAGACTAGAGATGGCATAAACAGTTCCCATCTCCTCTGACTTCTCCTGCACTGGTTTGTTGGTTTTTTTTTAAATTGGTTTTCCTGAAGGAGAGAGGAAAGGAATGAGCTATTGCAGCAAATGTAAGAGACCTGGAGCCTTTCCCAGGTCAGAGCTTCCCCCGAGCCGATGGGGCCCAGCTGCTGCTGCATCAACTGAGAGAAAGCCAAAAATAAGGGCAAAAATCCACACTGTAGGAGAAGCAGAGCTGGACAACAAGCAGGAGGCTCTGGGGCAGGTGAGGTGGAGAATCAGAGGAGCCAATGGGACTGACACAGGAATGGGCAGGTTTGGGCATTAGTCTGGACATGGGATGTATTATTCTCCTTTTTTTTGTGGGCACTGCTCTTGCCTACAGCATCCCCAGGCAAGTCGTGCCACTCTGGGGAAGAATACAGCTGGTTTGGATCAGACTTTGCCCCTCTTCAGGCTTGCTCTGGAAATCTGTGTGAGACCCATGAACACCAAAAGAATCTGGGGCCTGCAAGAGCCCTGACATCTCTCCTTGCTCCCAGTTTCTTAAATAACATCCATAAATAACAAAAGTGGAGTTGATCAGGTACCAGATGAATCCCCAAACTGTGCTCCCGTGGTGCTGCTGGAGGCAGGCAGCTGCAGGCACCCAGGACCTGGGCACAGGGGTCTGGCTGTGCACAGAAACAGCACTGGGAAAATAACTCCAGCCAAGGCAGACACACAGCTGCTCTGCAAACCCAGTTTTGTTATTTACTCTCCTGATTGCTCATTAGAGGGGAAGAAGAGCAGCAGCACTCCATGAGTCAATGGCCTCTGAGAAGGGAGGGCACAACCCACCCTGAAGGCTGATACTGCCCAGCACAAGCTCCAGCTTCACTTTCATGGAGCTTTGTTAAACTTGAAACTGTTCAGGCTTAAATCAACCCAAAACTGAACTCTTGAAGGAAATTTCAGCTAAAACAGTTCAGCTGCTGCTGAGAGTGGGGTCTGGAAGAAAATACCCCAAGAATGAGCCTGGCAATGGGCAACTTCCCAAACTGCTTCTCAGGAAACCAGTAGTGTGATGCCACCCTAAACACAGCTCCAGTCCCCCCTGTGCTGGTCCTACCCCCTCAGCATCCCCACACCTCCAGCCTCCCCTCATGGGGTCGGGAAGGGCTCTTGGTTTCCCTCAAAACCCGATGATGTTAGTGAGCTGACAGCTGTACCAGCTTTGAAGTGGTGCTGAAGATCAGTGACTGGCCTTGAAAAAGCAGGAGGTGAGAAAACCAAGCTCTGACTGGTTAGAAAACCATGACATCTTCATGTCTCTGTTCTGATCCATGAGGGATTTGAACACTTGACTCAGCAGCACCGATGTGATCCTGCTGTAACAACCCTGTGCCTCCTGCACCAGGACCAACCATTGCATTTGCTTCTCCTTTCAAGGAGTAAAGCATGATACCTGCATGTATCAAACTCCTCCAGACAGAGTGTTTCCCAAGCATCAATGCCCACATGTCTGACCAAGGACCTCTAAAACTCCACAGATGCTTTGAAAGGAGTTACCTGCAGAGAGCAGAGCACAGGTCACAGAGCCCTGCTGGCTTTGCAGGTTTGAAAGGGAAAAGCCCCCCAGCACAACCCTGCACAGGGCTCAGGCTGGGACAGGGTCACCACCAGGAAACTTCCCACACTCACGTGTGGATGAACTTCCCCTTCTGCATTCAAAGAGGCCAAATTCAGGCAACTCTTTCTGTGATTTTCCAGTAGGTTTCTGTAAGACTCACAGATGTGCTGAGGGAGAGAGGAAGACGCTTCAGGATGGGCTGCCTGGTGTGAGACCATATTGCTGGGCACTGAATCTTCCACCTTTGGTGGGGCTGACAGGCCTGGGGGCTCCACTCCTTCCCTCCACACTCCTTCTGCAAGTAACACAAGGGTGTAATTTTCACAGCAGAAACAGAGACTTGCGTGTCCTCCTCCCTCTGCCCACGGGAGGAGCAGAAAACGCAGCTGGGACTGGATGAGTCACGTTGCAGGAGCAGAGATGGGTGACACCCCCTGCACACACAGACACCCACAAGGACCCATCGGGGTGATGGATGGGGCAGCAGGAGCTGCCCAGAGCCAGCTGCCTTTATTTGGCTGATATAAATCACAGAATTGTTAAGGTTGGAAAAGCCCCTAAGACCATCAAGTCCACCCATTAACCCAGCAGTGCCAAGGCCACCACTGAACCGTGTCCACACGTTTTCTGAACATCTCGTGGTGATGGTGACTTCCCCCCTCCCTGGGCAGCTTGCGCCAGTGCCTGACCACCCTGTCCATGAAGAAAAAACAGTACAGTCCATGCAAGAGCCACACATTAGATTAAGACAGGGACAGGAAATACTGAATATTTGTTGCACAACAATCCCCCATAAAAAACAAACTTTGACTGCAATGAAGAGCTGCAGTAAAACAAGAGCAGGTGAATATGGCACCAACAACCACAGAAGAGTGTGGAATAAGCCCTGGCAAAGCCAGCATTAAGTTTTGAGCAGCTCCATTAATTTTAAGATAAAGAGCAGGGACAAAACTCCTCACGCAGCAGGAAGGCATCATTAAGGAAGCACAGGTGGCACCTCATAGTCCATTTTAAGCTGCCTTGTGCCACGTAAAACTGGAAAACAGGCTGCAAAATAAATCAGGAGGCACAATCTTGGATCCTCAGTGACCTAAGAAGTATTTTCCAGGTCTATGATTCAGCAAAAGGGAAATAAATAAATAATCAAAGCGGGGGAACACAGCGCCAGAAGCCATCAGGAAGTGCTGCTCTGAAAATAGCAGCCAAGTGTCACCTTGATCCTCTCCAACAAAGACTTAGGCAGCAGTGACAAGTTGCTGGGTGACATGGCCCTGCTATTTTGGGCCTGTGGCAGCAGAGAGCCCCACCAGGGCATTGGCACAGGCAGGACACCAGCACGGCCCCACCTTCCAAAGGAACTTCCAAACCAGGGATGGTGTTTGAGATGAGAGATTCATGTGTCTTACAAGAAGGAGGCTTTCCATGGATTCAAATATGCATGGGAGCAGATGAAAAAGAATTGTCATCATCATCATCATCATCATCATCTACCTGGTGGTAGCTGTGTTCCTTCCCAACGTGGGGCAGACTGAGCACATCCAGACCTTCACACCTTTTGCTGCTCCTCTCCATCACCCACCAGCCCCACCTCGGGCCACAGCAAATGTCAAGGTCACAGCACCAAGGCTGGCAGAGCTCAGGGAGCACTTGGCACAGGGTGTGACTCTTGGGGATGGTCCTGGGCAGGACTGAGGGTTGGACTCGAGGATCCTTGTGGGTCCCTTCCAACTCGTCCCGTTCTGTGATTCTGTGAAGTACTCAACACAAACAATACTGACAACAAGGTATGATCCAGAGACAGGGAAAAACTCCTAACCAGGAGAAAAGCTGATCACAGCAGCTTTGGTGGTGTTCTCTGCCCTTGAAGATGCTGTGGATTCTCAGGGCACTGCCTGGAGAACTGGGCAAGGCACCAGCAGAGCCCAGTGACTCACAGGCCACACACTGGTTTTAAAGCTCACAGGAAAGAAATACACCTAGAACATAAGAATAAGTTATTTTACTGTAATTACTGCTTAAAACAAACCCAAACAAACAAAAGCCCAGCCCCAAAATAATGCTGTTTGCATTGCCAGAAGCAAGGCTCTGAATTCCTCCCTGTGGCAGGAGGGAGATGAGATCACACATGATTCAAATCACTCATGGTTTGTTCAGTCAAACAACTCCATTAAATCTGGTGAGTTTGCTTTGCAAGGACAAAGGGATCTCTGCTGAGAGCTCTGCCACCTTCAAGGAGAAGGTTCCAGAGCAGCACAACACAACGAACACCACTTAAAACTCGACAAACTCAGGTAGTTAAGACTGAAAATAGTTGCAAGGATACTGCCAAACACCCCAAATTTCCTCATGACACTAAAAGTGAGCCTGGAAGTCTCACAGAAACACATGGCTATATTTAAATGGATATGATCAAACTTGTTTAAATGTAAGAAATACTTTGTCTGATTCAAGCCTGCAGCCAGTAATTTGAATTCTGCCCCATTATGGAGTCAGTACCATATTGTAATTAAAGCACTGTAGCCTATTTACGGTTTCATTCATTTTTCAAAGGTATTTTTTTGTTGAGTCCCCATCCCTGGAGGGATTGAAGAGCTGTGTGGATGTGGCTCCTGGGGCCATGGTCAGTGGTGGCCTTGGTAGTGCTGGGGGAACGGTTGGACTTGATGATCTTAAAGATCTTTTCAACCTTAATGATTCTCTGATTCCTGAGCTCTCTCCTGCACGTTTCTGTGCCTGGTTGGTACCCAGTCCTCCAGTCCTGGAGCCAGTGAGATGCCCTCACCTTGCATGCCAGCCCCCAGCTGCCCAACAGCTTCGAAAGCAAGATCCAGCGCTAAGGTGTCCTCTGAGGGACTCCACCTCAAGAGAAAACTCTTGCACATTCTGGAGTTTAGAACCTGAAACAGGAAAACAGAACCCCAAAGGGTAAAATCCTCAGATAATGCACTTTTCCAAACTGCAGAGCTCTGAGGCCCCAACAAGCTGCACCAGCAGCTGGGACACAACAGTTCTAACAGAGGGAGAAGGATGCTGAGGTGCTGCAGAATGTTCAGCCCACATCAGCTGCTGAAGTTTTACTGACTGGGACACACACATGAGGCCTCCCTTATTTCTTCTTTCTAAGCTGGAGCTAAAATAAGACCAATTGTTTCCCAGTACAACACGTGAGGGCCGAGGACAAGCCCAGAGCAGCGTTGGCTCAACTGGGAGCTGCTGTTCTCAGCAACCAGGAGGGAAAACTCCAGAAAGGCTCTTCTCTGGGGCCAGGCTCCTCCACTGACTCACAGCTTGCTTCCATTTGCTTTTTTCCTATCCAAACTCCGGATCCACTGATTATCTTTCTTGTTCTGGCTAAAAATAAGTCAAACATCTCCGTTTGCCTGCCTAAATAGCCCACTGCTGTAATCTCTCGCCTTCTGAAATTACAGTTCAAAACTCCCTTTTAATTTGTCCCCCCTCCCATTCCCAGCTCTTTATCCCCTGGCAGCTTCCTGCCCTCTTCTTTCTAACTGAGCTCAGGTTGATTAACCAGATTTTTCTAGATTACAACACCAAAGCCCTTCTTTCTTCACAGATTAAAGCCAAGAGACAGACCTTTGTCTTCTGGGTGGTGGTTACAAAAGCAGTATTTTTGTATCTGCAAAGAGGGTGATAGAAACTTTAATATCTATTTAGTGAATTGTTTTTATGTTGGACTGAGTCATGATTAGGCTTTTTCTTTTGTGAGGTTGTTTTTTTAATGGATGTGAAGGAGGACTAGGAGGCTGCCAGTGAAAGCAGATGTCAACTGCACCAGTCCCAGTGTATACACTCAAAAAACCAACCAGAACCCACCAAAATGAGAGACCTTGGTCCAGAGAGCACAGACTTGGAAAAGCAAACTCATGAGCAAGTGAAATAACCTCAATCTCCATTTTACAGGTAAAAAGTGAAGAGTCCTGGTGTCAGATCCATCATCTGCTGCAGCCTCTCAGTGACCCCACATGGTGACAGGACTCAGGACTGGAAATGCACACCCATGAACTGGCTGCCTGCCCACAAAAAAATCCCAGTTGGCCCCTTCTCCTGGCTTTCACAAGGCTATTAAAGCATTTCCCACTCATTGCTTACAGTATACAGAGAATTAGACACCCTGGAAGTGTCTGGAGGAGTATTACACATCCTGCAGTACCCACATCCAGCATCCTCAGCGTGCTCTGCCCTCACATGGAACCCAAAACCATCCCTTTCAGATTTAGCAGAAGCAGCCAAAATTTCTCAGCAAAGCTTTAGCTAAAAATCCCAAGCACCCACTGAATTCTGGCACTCAGGGAGAGATTAATTTGAGTGAAAAAAAAAATCTAAAAACTGAAGGATGTGTGTGGAGGACAGGCAGCTCTCCCCAAGAGCTCTTCTAAAATCCAACCTCTGACTCAGCATTTTGCAGCACCATTACTCCTTCTAGAACCCCCTGACTGGCACAACAAGTTGCTGAGTCAGGTGTTAATGCTTCAGGCCTGACTCACACAGTGCTTTAATCAAGTAACTTGCTTTCTGGAACTCACAGAAAGCTCATTTAGAGAGTAACACCACCAGCAAATTTGTCACATACAGAGAGGGCTGGGAGCTCTCCTCCCACCTCAAGATGTACCAGCTTAAACTGCTCCTTGATGAAATTCCCTTGCTCCTCACGCAGCTCCTCAGGGTCTGGAAGTGTCGCCCAGGGAGCTCCTCCTGCCCTTGCCCCAGGGGTGTGGGGTGCACACACTTGTGCCAGCAGGTTCTCACTGCTCACACACTGCCAGACCCCTCAGAGAGGCTGGAAGAGGCAGAACATTCCCCCACACCACTCCTGGTGCCTTCTTTCTTACCAAGAGTCAGCTTATCTCTGGTTTAGATGGAGAGCACCCCCAAAGCCACACTGTTGAGTCTCTGCAGGAGGTATCTCCCCTGGAGGAGCTGCAGCAGCACTTTGTGCAGGGTCTATATGATAAACCCCTCTGAAGCTTCAACATGATGAACATCCAGAACTAACCACAACTCAGGCTGTGGCTGCCCCTGGATCCCTGGAAGTGTCCCAGGCCACGTTGGATGGGGCTTGGAGCAACCTGGGACAGTGGAAGGTGTCCCTGCCCATGGCAGGGGGGGAAACAAGATGAGCTGTAAGGTCCCTTCAAACCCAAACCAGTCTGGGATCCTGTGATTCTCTAATCCTAACCCAAGACAACTGGTGCATGTGAAACCACAGGAGAAAGTCTGCTGAGTGCAGAGTGCACCAACAGCAGCATTTGCAAAACAAAAACAGTCCATGGAGAAGTTGCAGATGGGAAGGAGAGAAGGGAGCCAGTGGAAAGGACAAACTGGAGCAGTTGGAAATACTTAAAGCCACAGATTCTGGAAAGAAAAGGAAAAAATCTGTCTCATCCCTGGGATCCAGCTTCACATCCTTCAGTAGGATAAAACAAAAACCTTTTAAAACTCTGCTGGAAGGAACAAAGAAGGAGTAAGAGCTGTTAATCCTCCCTGACCCTCACTGCACTTTCTCTCAGCTCATGTCTGCACAACACTGGGATCATCTATCACTTTCCAAAAATACTGCTCATTTCCTGTATTTCTGTAATTCTACCCCCTGGCATCAAACACTGCCTTTTGTCTTTGTCTTCTCATCTCTGTTTGATGTACCAGGATAATTTCTTTCTATAACAAAAGCACATTTTATAACAAAGACCCCTCAACCTCTGAATTCAATTGCTATTGACTCTCAATCTCTGCTATAGCACAAGACTTGTTTGAAAAAGTGAGTCATTCAAATTATTTAGTCTTACAATTTATGAAAATTATAAAATGTGGTGTGGGAAGAGTAATAAAACTGCAGGCAGAGGTACAGAACAGCCAGTCTGCACCCCTTCTGCACCTTCCTACAGTGTCAGCTTGTCTTCTGAGCTTCTAACAACCCCTGTGACCCCATTTTTGTGGGCTCAGTCTGCTTTTCCCAGCACTTTCACACCTCTGCAGCCCTTGCTGTGGCACTGAAGTTGCTGCCAAGTTCCACTGGACTGCTCAGTGCTGAGAAGCAGATGCTCCATGACTCATGCAGTGCTTGCAGACACAAGTTATCCATAACAGCACCATAATTAACAATACCAAATGTCAGCTCTAAAATTCCAACATGCAGATGTTCATGCCCATGGCCTATGACCACACTAATTTAGGAGACACTGTCTGATCCTGCAATTGTTCTGGACCAGGCTGGACAGGGCTTGGAGCAACCTGGGATAGTGGAAGGTGCCCCTGCCTGTGGCACGGGGGTGGAATGAGATGAGCTTTAAGGTTCCTTTCAACCTAAACCACTCTGTGATAAAAATATAAAGTGGGAGTAAGAGGTGCTGATTTCCATCTATCATAGGAATGACTTTTAGTGAATGTCGAGTGTCAGAAAGAACCAGACATTGTGAACAGACAGCAAACTCTGTGAAAAAAGATAAGGAAGAAATAACAACTGTCTTAGCACTGCTGAGGGCTAAATCCCCCCAGGCAAACAGCCCCAGTGCAGCTCAGAGGAATGGTGTAGGCAAACTGCACTGAGCTGTGGTAACTGTGGTCCTTCCTAAATGGAGTTCTCAGCCCTCACAAGCAGAGGTTTTCCACTTCTCTCCAAAGCTGTACTCGGCACTGAAATTCCGGGGGATTTGGGGATTTAAGTGGAAACCCCCAACATTCAGGAGGAAGGGAAGCTGCTCGTTTCAGGAGCGTTTTCCAAGCGCGGGGGAACATTCCCGGAGCAGCTTCGGCTCCAGCGCCACCTGCGGGGCGGGTCCGGCCACTGCAGCGCCCGTATCCCGGCATCCCGATCCATCCCGGTATCCCGACCCATCCCGGCATCCCGGCACCATCCCGGCATCCCGATCCATCCCAGCATCCCGACCCATCCCGGCATCCCAACACCATCCCGACCTATCCCGGCATCCCCACACCATCCCCACACCACCCTGCCCACATCCTGCCCTTCCCAGGCCACTGCCCCGGGAACAACTGCCAGACATGACATCAAAAATCACAGAGGCACAGAATGGGTCGAGCAGGAAGGGACCCACCAGGATCATGGAGTCCAACCCTCAGCCTTGCACAGAACCATCCCCAGTGATCCCACCCTGTGCCCCAGAGGATCATCCAAACCCTCCTGGAGCTCTGGCAGCCTTGGTGCTGTGCCCACTGCCCTGGGGAGCCTGGGCAGTGCCAACCACCCTCTGGGGGAAGAACCTTTCCCTGAGATCCAACCTAACCCTGCCCTGAGACAGCTCCAGCCCTTCCCTGGGTGCTGTCCCTGCTCCCCCCAGAGCAGAGCTCAGTCCTGCCCCTGCTCTGCCCCTGCCCAGGGAGTTGTGACTGCACTGAGGTCTCCCCTCAGCCTCCTCCAGCTGAACACACCAAGTGCCCTCAGTGTCCTCACACGGTTCCCCTCAGGCCCTTGCCCATCTTCATTGCCTCCTTTGGACACTCTGATGGCTCAATCTCTTCCCTGCATTGCAGTGACCTGGGCACTGAGGTGACACAGGCTGGGGACAAGGGGCAGCTCCAGCTGCACCCAGCCCTGGTACCAGCCCAGCTCAGAGCAGGCACCCACGGCCCAGGGTAGCTCCACAGAAGGCACCTCTGCACATGGCCTGGGCTGCTGTGCATGAAGACAGGGAAAACAATTAGCCAGTGAATATTAAAAAATGAGCACTAAAATGCTGGTTATATGCCAACTGGTGAACAGAGTAACAGGGAAGCAGCAGCTCTCTGCATTTTTGGATGCTGGAAGGCTGTGGCCCATGATGCTGTGGCTATCTGAGCAGGATAAATCATGTTTTATTCCCTGCTACACTCACTGCCTGCAGAAAGGAGCCTGGTGTTCTGACTGAGGCAGCCAAGAATCTAGAGCTGGGCAGGGACAGAGCTTGGAAGACAAGTCAAAACCAGCATCTCTGAAGGGGGTCACAAAACCTTAGAGTCAGCAGGTCAGGAAAGAGATACAGAATGATAGAATCAAGGAATGGTTTGGATTGGACCTTAAACATCCCCCAGTTCCCCCCCCTGCCATGGGCAGGGATACCTTCCACCAGCCCAGGTTGCTCCAAGCCCTGTCCACCCTGGCCTTGGACACTTCCAGGGATCCAGGGGCAGCCACAGCTTCTCTGGGCAACCTGTGCCAGGGCCTCCCCACCCTCACAATAACTCCTTCCCATCTATCCCTGCCCTCTGGCAGTGGGAAGCCATTCCCTGTGTCCTGTCCCTCCATCCCTTGTCCCAGGTCCCTCTCCAGCTCTCCTGGAGCCCCTTCAGGCCCTGCAAGGGGCTCTCATGTCTCCCTGGATCCTTCTCTTCTCCAGGTGAACCCCCCCAGCTCTCCCAGCCTGGCTGCAGAGCAGAGGGGCTCCAGCCCTCCTGACAAAAAAGGAGAAAAAACCCCAACCAAAATTAAGAAAAAAAATCCCCATAACCAAAAACAACCCCTTGAACTTTAGCTGAACAAACAGGCAGAGTAAAGAAGTTAATGGAAAAGATTTATTGCTCAGAACTGTCTCTGTTTGTGTGAAGGATCAGCAGGAGGCTCCCCTGCTCAGTCCCCCAGCTCATCCCTCACCAGCACAGGGAAGCTCCTGCCCCTCTGGCAGAGCTGAGTGTGGATGGCCCGGAACAGGCGGGCAGAGCCCTCGGGGCACGGGCTGAGCTCCAGGACAGGCAGCAGCTCTGCCATCAGCACCTGGGCAGGACAGAGGAGACACGTCACCAGAGCCACCACACACTTCCAGGAGTCCCTGAAGTGAAGTGTGGCTGCATAACAAGTGAAATCTCATCAGAGCAGTGTGACAAAAACAAGCCCACTGATTGACAGATACTTTCTTTTGTCAGATTTAACAAAGGCAGAGTTGTTCATCCTCTGCTCGTGAGCTACACCAGCAGCCACCCAGTGTTCCCAGAGCAGTGAGATAAGGGCAGATGCTGCTCCTCTGCCACAGGGAAGGCCCAGCACTGGCATGAGATCATATCCTGCAAGAAGTTAAAGCTGGTGTTGGCTCAGGAGCTCTGCAGCCACACAGTGAAGTGCTCACTCCCCCAGCAGTCACTTCAAGCACTCAGGACTGTCCCTGTCACCTCCCAGTTAATCCAAGACACATTGCTAATCTCTGGGAAGTCTCTACAGACATGAAAGCCACCTAAGGGGAAAGCTGCACAGGAAGGAATGCTGCCCTGCTCCACTTCCTAAGAGATCCTTCTCTGCCATCCACCTGCTCTGCTCCTGATGTGNACAGGAAGGAATGCTGCCCTGCTCCACTTCCTAAGAGATCCTTCTCTGCCATCCACCTGCTCTGCTCCTGATGTGTAAGAACAGAGGAGACAAACCTTCACCATCAAAGAGAGTCTAAGAGCTACCAGAACTTTCTGTGATACTTGGCATTCCTCCATGGAAAGGCAATGGACAGGCTTGGCCCAGGAATAGGTACATCCTTTCCCAGGGTATTTATCTTGTACCGCATTTCACCTGTTCCAATAATTTCACTTATCTTCACCTTGCTGAGCTGCTTCAGACCCTCAGAGCTCCCCTGGCACAAAACACCTATTTGGATGCATGTGCAGAGGAAACTGAGTCAGTCAACAGAGCAGCAGGAACCTGGCTTTGGTCACCACTTCATTTTGGGCAGATAAAAACCCCCAAACCTTCACAATCCATAACTCAGGATTATAATGATGTCTCATTTGAGGACAGGCAGCAATCTATCTTCAGCCAGAGGGAGGAGTGCAGCCAGTTATTAATAACTCCTTTGTGGCTGAGAAACACTGACTCTTCCAAAGCCTCTACCATTCAGGTCAACAGTGGATGTGATCTCACAGATCTTCTCTGCCCTTTGCTGCTGGTTGAGAAGAACAAGTGATCTCTGTGCAGCCAGCTCTCTGCTCAGGCTGCTGAAGAGGCTGACACCTCCTACCCTGTTCTCACAGGCTCAGAATGGTCAAAGCAAGATCAGCAGCACAGTGGTTTGAGGTTTAAAAGCAAAGGAAGAGAGAGCAGAGGAGTTCAGCAGCTGGAGGTCACAGAGGAGAGAATGACACAATGGGTGACCCAGTGATATTGTGAAGGGCTGACAAAAGGGGCCTTCAGGCACTATCAACATCCTCCATTGCCAAATTCTTTCAGAACAGCTAAATAAAACCTTATCAGGAGAGGGTCAGACACATAAAGGCCTCTGCTCTGGCCCAGTTGGTGCCCCACAATTGCCCTTTCCTTTCCCTGCTCCAGCAGCATCAACACTTCCCCAGACTCACCTTTTGTAAGGCAATCTCTTGGTGCAGCATTGACACTTGCAGTTTCAAGGCAAACAGGTCCCTCAGCTCCTGGAAGCTGGAGTAACACAGGAGGGGCAGAGCCAGCACCCCTGCAGTGTCACAGGTCTGTCCCCTGGCAGGGACACAGGCTGGGGAGCAGCTCCCCACATCCCCAGTGCAGTCTGGGCGCAGCCTCAGCCAGGACTCCAGAGCTGCCAGGGGGCAAGAACAGGCAGGAGACAAAACCACACAAGTTAAAACTGTACTTGCAGAATTTATGATCTACTTACTGCTCCCAGAAATGACCAATGACAGTGTATTAACCAGGGTAAGCTCCTCACACGTGGCACAATCAGGACATCCTAAGCTGTGGTATCCAGTGTCCCCAGCAGCTCCCTCCCCAGCCCTCCTGAACTGCAGAAGTCAAAAGCTCCAAGCCTCTCCTGTCCTGAGGGGTGGCACACAGCTACCATGGCTTTGTTTGCCACCGTACAAGTCCATGTGCTCCATTACCAATAGGGACAACCAGGAGAAAAATTACCTTGTCCACAGAGTCCTGCACAGATGGAGAACGGCTGTTCCAGCACATTCACACCTGACCACAAACACAGGGACTGACTCACCTGCTCGAAGAAGATGCAGCTTCTGCAGGCACTCAGCAACTGTGGTTTGCAAACCCTCCAAGGTCAGAAGGCTTTCATACTCCCCTTGCAGAGTGGGAGGGTCTACAAGAGAAGCAGAGGAAACCCAGCAGGTGTGAGCATACTGGAACCTTCCTCCCCAAACACCACTTTCCAGAGCGGTCTTGGGTTCACCAGCCCTCATTTTGGGCAGACAGCGCTCCTGTCCCTCAAGTCCAGCACATGGCAAGGACACAAAATAGATGGAACTGGAGTCCAGACCATCCTTATTCCACCTTCTGCCCCTCCACCCCTCTTTTTTCCTCCTTACCTGCAGTCTCAGCTTCCACATACTGCCTCAGACGGGAGGGGACATCCTGGAGGACCCTCAGTTCCTCCTCTATCTCTGCAGGACTGAAGTCTGCCCTTGGTGAGCAAAACTCAAACAGCAGCAGCTTAAGGAAAGTTCCACACCACCAGCTCTGTGCAGCATCCCTGGCCAGGCCAGCTGGGGCCAGGGACAGAGGGAACAGCCCGGGAAGTGGCGTTGGAGGGGGAAGGTGAGCACAGCACAGCACAGCTGTGGGGGGTATGTTTGCCTTGGGGCAAGTTTGGCTGGATCAAAAGCTTTTAAGTGCTCAAGAGCTGTACTATGAAAAGCCCCACTTCCCAGAGCCCCAGCTTGGAGTGCTGATGTTGCAGGCATTAGTCTCTCTAGCTGGGAGCTCACTGTGGGGCAACTGTGCCCAGAGCCTGCTGGGAAAGGATACAGTTGTCTGGATCCTCTCCATAAAACGGGCCCTTGCAGCTGCTGCATCTGCACTTGTGTGGCACAGATGACATTTCTCCCATGCCCTGAAAATTCCAGAGGGGCAGGAGGTGGAAGTTACACTCCTTTGTACCAGACAGTGCTCACACTGAGCTGTGACACACCAATGTGACACATCAGTGCTTTAATTACAAGTGTCTCCCTCACCCCCCTGTCTCACAGGTTATTTCCTAACCATTCCCAACTCATTCCCACAGCTGGTACTGGATCAGCAAGGACACCCTTGGCTATGGGAGCAGCCGGCGAGAACACCTGTTCCTCTCTCCACTTGTTTTAAAGGGAAGGATTCACAGCCATCAGAAGGCAGACAGCACATTTCCAGAAGCAGAATGTGAACTTGCAGTACATCCCTAATTCTGTTGTGTTGCCCTGCCTATGTTTATATCCCATAGCAAACACCAAATCTTCCCTTCCTTTCTTAGGAGTAAGTCATCTGCATTTCTGCACGTTTATTCTGTTAGCAAAGGTGCACAAAAAGAAGAGCAGACACGACAAACTCTCACCTTAATTCCTTCATATGCCAAACTTCCTCAAGATTCTCCTCTAATCCTTTTTTTGGGGGGACAAAGTGCTTTGTTTGGCAAGCAGTATGCCAGCAGTGTGTCAGCATCAGGGATGCAAGACAGAGGTTTAAGGACAGTATCACGAGGAAGCTGGCCAGGAGTTAAACCAGAGTCCAGTTTTTCAAATAAAGCATCACACAAATAACAGCATTACCAGAGAGATGCATTTCACTTACAGGGTTCAACATCCCCGTGCATACACAGTCCCCAAGATACCCTTTACTTAAGGGCTGGTTTAAAAAGCCAATCTCCCCAAATCTGCTGCAGTGAGAGCCATCAGGAGGAAGCTTAAAATAGTTCTGCAGTGCCTGGCTGTCTAACTCATGTGCATGTGTCTTTTAAATCACGTTAGGAACTGCAGATTTCAGAAATACATTATGCAAAGAAGTGGCAAGATTAATGGAACAGGAAAGAACAGAAGTTCCCAGGCAAGATGCATTCCCTCTACAAGGGTTCTTTAGTGCAAAGGTTATTCTCAATCTGTCACTGAGTTGAAAGCAATAGTGAAAAGTATAAAATTACACCAGAGTGATTAGAATGCTGAAAGGCTCAATTTACAAGTGAAAATTAAGGGAATAAAGTCTTTACAACTTGCTGAAGGGCAACTAACAAACTGGTGGCTGATAAATGACAGCTCCCAAGAAGAGGAGGAATTCTTGAGGGCAGCACAAGGGGCTATAGAGCTAAGACAGGGTTTAAGCTTAACATCTGAATTAAGCACATAATGAGAAATCTGCAGAATTATGGCAAGATTTCTCAGAGTAAATGTGGGAAACCCTTCCAGCAGACTGGAGAAGGGACCAGAGCACTGAGCTCACCAGAAACCCAACCACCTGCACCCCGACTGCAGGAACTCTGGAGCTGGCTCTGTGTAAGAGCTGAACAGCAGGAACAGCCTCAAACACACACAGCTGTGGTGCTTCCAGCAGGGCAGGGCACGGCTGGTTTGGGTACAGAGGCACCCACCCCACAGGGTCTCCTGCCTTCAACAGGTGTCTGGTACCAGCAGAGGCTTCTGCTGCACTGTTAAACCCACAATTAAAGCATCCAGTACCTTCCTGACTCAGTGATCAACAGCAATCAGCACTCTGAAAATAAACTCTAGAGGCCACAACAACATGAGCACACACATCCTCAGCAAGAGCCTTGCAGGACACTCCTCCTGCTCCCAGCTCAGCCCCACAGGCCATGGGGTCACTGCCCCCCCAGGAACCACAGCAGCCACGTCCCCCCAGCCCCTCCCCACAGCCCTTAAGGGAGGGACTGCACTGGTCAGGCTGGGCTTACCTGGAGTTCCTGGAATAGGCTTTCCTGTAGGGAAGGGGGAGCTTCAGCTGGCACCTGCAAAACAGGAGAAGGATCAATCCTGGCTGCCAGGGAGCAGCTGAGCATTGTCTTCCAACAGGCAAAATGATATTTTGTCAAAATCTGGAATTAATTTAGCTGCAATGGGAGATGTCAGCAACCCTGGAGACTGAATCCACCACTGCCTCTAGCTTGTCCTCAAGGAAGGAGGCTCAGGCTCCTCTTTAATTTCCACAGACATCACTGAGCTGAGCTGGGGCAGCTCCTGCATCCTGCCACAGCTGTCAGAGGCTCATCCAAGGTGGGAATGGGAAAGGGAAGCTGGGAGCAAAGCCCTGGTACAGCAGAGAACAGGATGGAAACAATTTGTTCAGGGAAGCTGGTCTGCCCAACCCATTTGCCACACCTGAGCAGGACAAGGCAGCTTTGCTTAGCACCATATCACACTCAAAGACATGGGAAAGGGACACTCCAGCTTCCATTGGAATATGGTTCTTAACCCCCAAGTAAAATAATTTCCAAGTTGTTAGTACAAAAACAGGTGGGTTGGCAGTTGTTAGTCACATGCAGACCTAGGAACCGAAGGCCACAGTTGAGGTTTTAAGTAAATAAACACTTGAATCCAGGTCCCTGTTCCCCCAGCAACTGTCACTCAGTGTCCTGTGTCCCTTCCAATGCCAGTGAACAGGGATCATTTCCTTCCTGCACAAACACGACAGTTTGGGTTGTGGTAGCTGAGAAATATTCCTCAAAACTTTCTTGGGACATCAGAGCTGACCTTCACTGTTTCTTTAAAGCAAAGAGTGCACAGAAAATAAATTCTTTAAATGAGGCAGACTGGCCTGAATGCAAAGCCAACATTCCAAGTATTATTTTGCCATTTTTCCACAGAGTAACATCAGTAACATCCACTTCATAATCCTTCCTACACCAAATACTTCAAACAACTGCATTCTAGTCCCTCCTGATTTGTGGAGTTACATGGGCAGTGTCTTACAGGTTAACAGGGATAGCATTAAACCCAGATGCCACCACTGCAAACAGCACTGGGCACCTGCTTTAGAGAGAGTGAAAATTCATGCATTATGTATTATCACCGTGTAAAAAGAGAACAAATAAAAAAAATCAATATGCCATAATAGAAAGTGCACTCAGAGGGAAACTAAGGCTCAAGAAAGCTCTGCAGAGACAGCTTTCCATAACAGTCACAGGGGACTACAAAATACCAAAAGTCTTAATTGAAAGGCTTTCAAAGTCCCAGCCATCCAAGAAGAAGCCCTTTAAATTAAAACCACTCATTCAACCACAATAAAGGCTGTTAAATGGTACAGGATCCTTCCTCTTGAGAGGGCTGGGAGGAGGGTGAAAGCAGGCTGGGCCCAGAGCAGCAGCAGCCAGCAGGGTTTGGAGATGTGCCTCTGAGTGTCAGGTAGAACATGAAGAGAGGTGCCCACCTCCCACACTCACCCCTTTTCCTGCAGGGTGCCTGTCCCAGGTGAGGGGCTCTTTCCTGATGCACCTGCAGTGTCCTCCTTTTTGCTGGACTCTCCCAGGAAACCACAGCTTTTCTTCCCTGCATCAAATAACTCCTGGCCAGCAGCTATTGAGTTCTTTCCTCCAGCTGAATGCCCCCCTGAAAAACTTTGCTGCTCGTTCGGGGCAGATTTGGACAAGCCAAGTGTCTTTTGGGGTTCAGCTGGAGCACAGACCTCTGTGGCACTGCCAGTTGCTGTCCTCTGACTTCCTCCTTGTTTGGAAGCCACCCCTTTTGAGGAGCTCTTCCCAGATGTCCTGGGACCTTGAGAAACACATCTGGCTGGGGCTTTCCTTTGTGGTTTCTTCACATCTGGGTCAGTCCTATAAGGGGCTCTTAGCTGGTATGAAGAGGGCTTCTTTGAAGAGCCAGGCTTTTTGCTTCCAGTTCCCACCTTTGTGCTCTCAGGAACATCCTCAGCAGGTACAGGCACCTGCTGCTCTTCAGCCTTCTTGGCAGCAGGTCCCTCACCTGCCAATTTCTTTCCTGTAGCTCCCGGGGCCTCTAATGGAATTTTCATGATGCTTTTCCTGACTTTCAGTGCCTTTTCTAAGGCCCTGTTCAGCAGCTCCAGCTCCTCCAGCTCCTTGGGTGAAGGCCTGTTCTCTGCAAGAGGAGACACCATGTCAGAAGGTCCAACCCCGGATCCTGCCCATTTGTCTCTTCACTAATCTGCTTTGCCATGTGCTAGAGAAGGGAACCAGACCCGATGAATGGTGCAGGGGGCATTTTTTTTTTGGCTATGGGAGCAGCCACTGCACAGAGGATGCGGGCAGGCTGCAGGAAGCCTTAAAGACAGGATGGGTGTGAGCCACAGAAGAGTTCTGCAGAATCAACTTCAGCAAGTGCTCCAAGCTCACTCCAGGGAGGAAAATGGGAGGGAAAAGGCAGAGGGGGGGTTTAAGTCGCTGCAGAGAAGTGGAACGGCTCCTAACACCGCATTTGCCTCAGCCCTGAGGGGCCCCCGGGCCGGGGGAAGCGCTCACCGTGTCCGGGGCAGGGCCGTGCCTGCGGCTGCTCCTCCTCCTCCTCCTCCTCCCGGTCCCTGCGGGAACAAACAGCGCCGGGGCCGGCGATGCTGCACCGGGACCGGGCCCTCCCCGCCCGGCCCGCGGGGACACGGCTGCGGCACCAGGGCCGGGGGCAGCGGGCGCGGGGCGCTCCCGCACTCACCATGGCCGCAGCAGCGCCCG